>PVJA010007311.1:0-69182 GCA_004027025.1 Myocastor coypus | reverse complement strand
GATGAGCTTTAGGAGGCTTAGATTCAATAGCCTCCAACATCACAAGCTTCACTGGTGGCACACTTCAATTGCAAAACCTTTGACTGTGTATGTATCTGCTTCCTCTTAGACCAAAGAGAAGTATATTCTTTTCCTTTTTTTTATTTTTTCTAAGCAACATCAGTAGGGAGGTGGGTCATGCCCACACTCTGTACTCTGTAGAATGACTGTGAGAAGAATATGCAATATGTCAACTTTCAAAGAAAAGAAAGGGGAAAGGAAAAAAAAGTAATGTGGATTTAGAAAGGTTAATGTTTAATTGTTTAATCAATCTTATATACCTATATGTGTTAATCTAAACTGATCTGATGATGAAAATATGTAATATAACCATTGTTAAATTTAAACAACAAAAAAATTGAAACAAACAAAGAAAAAAAGAAACACAAAGAAAAACAATATAATATATTACAGGACCAGCGAGGTAGCTCAGCAGCCTAAAGCACCTGCTTAGGCAAGCTTAGGCAACCACAGGGACTGCAGTTTGATCCCTGGCATCACATGCTGTGCGAGCCCCACCGCCACGGCAGGCTGTGCAGGCCATAACATAAGTAAACGAAGTTAAAAAATATACAATACAATGTGATGACACTTTTTTTTTTTTTGTCTTTTTGAGACAGGGTCTCACTATGCAGTTCAGGCTGGCCTTGAGCTCACTTTTGTAGCCCAGGCTGGTCTCGAACTCACACCGATCCTCCTGCCTCAGCCTCCCGAGTGCTGGGATTACAGGCGTGCGCCACCACGCCCGGCTATAATGTGATGACACTTTAGATCTGTTATCATTCAGAAACCCCATTCATTATTTCAGTCTAATTGTAAGATAAAATCACAGACATATACTAGCTGAAGAATATTGTACAAAATACTTGACATTGCCTCTCAAATTGTCAAGTTTGTCAAAAACAAGAAAAACCTGATAAACTGTCACAAACAAGAGGAATCAAAAGGACACATGAAAAGTAAATGACATGTAGTATCCTGGAGACAATCCTCATACAGAAAAAGGAGCAAATGTAAAAATTAAGAAAATCAGTAAAGTGCACACTTTAGATATGCAGATTTTTATCAATATTGGTCTGTTGATTGTGAATAAGTCATTATTATTATGAGCTGATAAAATAAATTCTCAACATGAATAATAATGTCGAACAGTTGTTTATATTCAAGTATACACTTAAAGCTGGAAAGGGCCATAAAGAAGAATAAAAACTATTGAAATAATTTACTAAGTGCCTGAAATTCTTCCAGCTTTTGAACATATTCTGTTCTTTAATGATAAGGACTACGTCAACATCTTCTGCTACTAAAAATCTGTCAGCCACTTGAAGTGGCAGAAGATTCAAGTTTCTATATTATTTTCCTGCCTTATCTAAGCATATTTACTTCTTCTTCCACATGACTTTGTTTATGAATGAGAAAATTATGCTATGCCACGTTCTTTTCCATTTGAAAGACAAGAGAAAAGGGGCACAAATATCCGAAAAGCAAAATCTTTACCAATTGCAGAAGACCTGATATCTACGTAAGCAGAACTATGTACAGCGACACATCTCACTGCAAATGACCCTGATGAGACAAATATTTTAGCTTGATTCATTGTTCAAACAACAGAGAATAGCGCTGGGTTAATGCATTAAAGAATTGAAAATAGATACTAAATGAGTATCCAAAAGGTGTTTCCTTCTATTATACTGTGAAAATTTTAAGCCACATATCCAAGTTACTGATAGTACATGGAAGATATGAGATTCTAACCCAGGGTTACTAGTTGGAAAGATTTCCTTTTTTTCCTCCATACCAGATTTTGAGAGTAACAAACCCATGTTTCCATTTTTGCAAGGAATTGTTTCTTCGAAACTGCCTGAGTGAGGTGGCTGGCTGTTTGAATTCGTTAGTTTTTCTTACTAAAACTGCTTACAAATCCAAATAAAACCAAATGCAGAAAAAGAATGAAAACTCTAGGAATTAGGATTCTTGTGGTTTTGTCTAAAGATCACTGACTTATTCCCCACGTGTCCTTTTTGATTAATATGGTATTTCATTGGTGAAGTTAGTGCAACAGGAGGATGGGTTGAAGACAGGACTGGGATTTTTTAACCAATTTTAGGGATTGTATAAGTTATTAAAGATGCCTGCTACTTGTGGAAATTGAAAAAATAGAATACATCAGTTATTTAAGGTCACCTAATTAAAGAAAAATCCACTTTAATAATTGTCTGCCTTTAACTCTATTCACATTTTTAATGTTAAAATCCCTGTTTCAATGCTCTACTTTTCAGAGACAAAGTTGGCTAGTGTATGCACATAATACTGTTAATATATTATTACGTGATAGATGATCTAATGTTGAGTTTTATGATTCTCCCAAGATTGCACTTACAATTTATCTTTTGTGAAGATAGCATTGTATCGCTTGATGAAGGGGTCTTACACACAATGTCATATTCAAGTGTATTCTATTTCCAACATTCTCTGTATTTTCAGCTTATTTTATTAATTATAGGATACTTAATTTTAGAAAACATAATATTTAAATGTTATTTCAGCATAGTCGTTTATATTGCTGTTTCAGTTTTAGATTATAATTATACTTTCTTATCAATAGACTTTGCCAAAATTCTCTAAATTATCACTAGCTCACTCAAGTTCATTCCATAGGTCATTACTCACAAAGCTTTATAGAAATGGTGTTACTTTGAGTTTTGAGTTTTAAACATTCTTTATAATTTTTGTGTTTGAAGGACACGTTGCCTGTATAAAAAAATGTTGTCTCAAACTTTCCTTTAGAAATGACTCATGGTCTTGCTTCACTGTCTTCTGTTATTGAATGATGCTATTAAAAATAAGATGGTGCCTATTACTGACACATCATGAAAATTCTTTTTCTATAATGAAAGTATACCTCTGAGCATTCTTTGTTTGCTGTGAGTTAAATTCATCTTTGTTTCAGAAACCTCTTAAACCCAGTCTGGGGAGATACTTTTTCTTGACAAGTCACTGATAGAATTTAAAAAGAAGTTTCAGGAGCACAACCTTAATAGCTCAAGCCAAAGATTTTTCAGTTGCTGCTTCTCCACTTTCCTCAGTCCCTTCACCATCTGATCTGTTGTTGACCCCAAACTCTTGACATCTGAAGCACATATTATATTTTTTCCTCCATAATTTCTCTTCATGTCTACAAACTTCTGAAGCTGTAGGCTTATGCAGTAGTGAAAGGCTCCTAAATCCCTAGAAAATGAGTGCTTGTGTGTAAAAGCAACAATGACAAGAGGCACTTGCTTGCTCTAGCCAGAAATGAGCAGTATTAAGAGGTATGATTTTTGGCAATTGACATGTTGATTAGGCACTCCCTCCAGTCAGTGTACTCTGTTCCTAAGCCAAATGGAGCTTAATTTACTCACCAGGAGATGCATACAAGAATAGGCTGATCCAGTGTCTCAAGTAGTCTCTCATGCAACTAGTAGGGCAAACAAAGTTCTGTGACACCATGGAGAAGACCAGCATTTGCAGTGATAGCACAGGGAAATAACTGCACAAATCACACACATTTTAGGGCCAGTGTATTACTTACTTGTATTAGTTACTTTTTGCTCGTTGCTGGGACAAATACCCGACACTCAAAATGAAGGAAGGAAACGTTTATTTAGCTCACAGTTCGTAGAGGTTTCAGTCCATATTCAGCTAGCCCAAGGCTGAGTGGAGCAGGGTGGAGAGCATCCAGTTCATGGAGGCAGAACAGCAACAAAATGGTAGCAGAGGCAGCCAGTCAATCAGGGCAGCAGAGCAGCAGCAACAGCTAGAGCTCCAGTCTGTCTCTCTGTCTCTCTTTATATTACATTCGGGCTCTCTGCCTTAGCTCCCGCCCTAGGCTACACCCATAATCCCAGAAGTACTTCCACCCATAATCCCATCAGTACTAAAACCTATAATCCCAGGGATCATGGATCAAGTCTCAAACTCTAGAAGTCCCCGCCCAATGACTCCATGAGGCTTTGGGGGACAACTAGACATAAACCAGTGAGATAGCTTTATAGACTAAGCATGAAGGGACTGGGGTTCAACCCCTGGCACCACATGTGGTGCCAGCTCCACACACAGGCATGCTGACAAGGCCACCAAGACTGGACATGGTGGTGCACTCCTGTAATCCCAGCACTGAGGAGGCTGAAAACAGAAGGATGTCTAAAAGCCCAAGCTGCATAGTGAGTTCCTATACCAAATACACACACATGGACACACACACACACATACACAAATACACACACCACACATGTATTTTTTATTCTAAACACCTCAGATACAAAGAGACTTTCTAGCTGGGAGTGGTGGCTCACGCATGTAATCCCATCACTTGGGAGGCTGAGACAGGAAGATCTGTGTGAGTTCCAGACCAGCCTGGGCTACAAAAGTGAGCTCAAGGCCAGCTTGAACTGCTGGCTAGACCCTGTCCCCCCAAAAAATAAATAAATAAATAAATAGATTTTTTAAACATTTCTTTTGATTTTTCTGTTTCTGTGTTTCTGTCTATGTCTCTCTCTGTGTGTCTGTCTCTGTCTCTGTCTCTGTCTCTGTCTCTGCCTCTGCCTCCCTCTCCCTCTCTCTTCTTAAAAACATAATCTCACTTCACCTGATGTGATAGCACCCTTCTTCGGATGGCTTGAAATATTTCCTATACTGTACAGATTTCAGTAGTATTCGGGTGATAAATGATGGTGTCCTAAAGACATGATGAAGACTATGGACACAAACCAAATAGCCCACTGGCTCAAGTTTGTTTTCAATTTTGTTTTCTCCTCTCTCCCCTAGGAAATCCTTAGTTTCCTCCTTGTGACTTCTTTCCCACTCAGGCTTTCATCTGTCAGAAAACTAAAATCTGTAACTTTTGCTGATAATAGTTATCAGGGAGCTTGGGAGTTGAGATTAATGGGAAGTGGGGAACTCAAGATGTTTTCTTATGGCTTGGAGACAATTCCTTTTCCATCCTTCACGTAGGAGGGTGAAGGGAAATCATATGGCCTCTCTACTTTACTAGCCCATAAGAGAGACCCACAACACTGAAGGTCAAGTCCCATTTCTGTGTTTCCTAACTATCTACCCTGACTTTTTTGGATCCTCAAGCCACCTCAAGTAATTTTTTGGGAGCCTCTTGAGATCGCTCCTCTAATATTAGCTTGCTGCCTCTCTCTGTCTTACGTCGTTCTGGTATTCTTGTGATAATTTTAGCCATGAATTTGTCTCCATATCTAAAATGGTATGTCACTTACAGTTGCTAAGTCACATTTCTGGATTTTTTTGAACCTTCTCTGAGTTCCCTGTACAGGTCCCTCTATATAAAAATTTCTGGGGGAAGTTTTTCAGTAAAACTCAGTTGCTTTGTACAATTCCTTATTCAATCCCAGACCCAAATATTGTAATAGTGATGTTGCTGAAACAAGAGTATATATTAAATTCATTAACAATGATTTATTAGTGACTAGCAATGCCACATAGACTCATGAGTGATTTTTTCAAAATCAGCAGAGTTATATTTTGGGAGTTCTGATAGTGGAGTAACTGGTAGTGATGCCTCTCTGGGAAGCTTAAACTTGCAAAGTGGCACAGACAATGCACATGGCCTGAGCCCAATTCAGAGCTTGCTACATGTATCATGTGGCCATTATTTGGGGCAAGCTATACACATGGTGTGACCTCAGGATGAGGAGAATAGCTCAGGCAGACTGACTTCAAGACCTACATAGGACCCACTGTTTTGTTTTTCATTTATCTATATACAAAAGTACACAAACAAGAACTTAAAAGCACATTGCTACATCTTATATGATGACGAGTATCTAACCCAAAACATCACCTTTAGTCTATATTTTATGAACACGGGATGAATTTAAGATGAAGTATTTTAAAATTGCTGATTTTTCTCTAAGTATAAGTTAAAGAGTGAAAAACAAAAAATCAAGGCATCGAATTTGGTCTTATATCATGGAGCGAAAATAAAGAAAGCTTTGATCTTGCAATTTATAGCTCTTCTCTCTTTCTCCTTCTGAATAATACTAGTTATAAGCCTATAGTATTAGCTCAGAGATACATGAATGCAAAGTACCTTAAAGAATAGAGAAGATACTGTTATTACTAACATAGAAAATGAGAGCTAATGATAAGCTCTAGGAAAAAATCCTGATTAGTATACTTAACTTTATAAATTTAAAACTAAAAATGATTATTATATTTTATGATAACCAATGTGGTTGAAGGTACACTCATTAATATCTTAGAAAAATGTATCCAGTTGATAAAATAGAGATTGAAATATATTTGAAAGAACTATCCTAATGATTCTAACATAAGAATGTTATCATGATTATTATCTATCAGGTTATTGGTCTTGGCTCAATCTCCTAGAATGAACTGATGGCAAATGGCTTAAATAAAAGATGCCAATAGTATGATATGTGGGACTCCAGAAAGGTCAGAAATCTCTCAGTATTAAAACTGTGGAAATTGAAACAAAGAGCTGCTTCAGACAGGCCATCATTTTACACAGAATTACAGGGTGCTGAAAGAGAATAGCTTGAAAGCCCAAAGCTAAAGAAAATGATCAGGTTCCTGGGAAATACTGACAGTAAATTTTACCAGTCACGGAAGCTTCATTGCTCTGAATTAAGGAGTATCAGCAACACATGTCTTTGGCTACCTCAGCTGTGGTTATCTTGACTTCAGAACAGTATGCGTATTCCCTTCCTCAACACAACAAGAGGTCTCAGCTCAGCACCTTAACCCTTTTAGCCTGGTCTCCAAAAGTTATGCTAAAAATCTTTTGTTTATCCTTGATTTCAAAATTTTCACTGTAAAACTTTACAGGAGCTTACAGGAAAGCTATCTCAATACTATGTTAATATTTTATAGTAATTTGACTAAGATAACTCTCATCTATTAAATAAATACCAGTTCTTTGGCCATCATTTATATTTGAGAATGCTTCACTTCAAAATAAGGTTATGATAATTAAATCTACTACTCTCACTTCAATACTGTGTGTTAAACAACAGAGGTTTGGAAACTAACACTAAAAAGATAACTGTGCTAAGAGGACAGCCATATGTTGGCTCTTTCCATCCAAGAGCAAAGATGACCCAGTTCATGAATGGACCCCTCTAAAAAGATCCCCAAACTCCAATGAATCAACTTGACATCCCAAATAGGATGATTTCTGGGGTCCAGAAGAAGACAGTCAATTAATATCCATTGTAATAAAAGGAGAATCACTGTTATGGCTTATTTCTAGATGACCCAAAGCAGGTGAGACTTTCCATAAATAAATACACCATTGGATCAGGCAACTTACTGGATTAGCAAGCTCTCGGTGATGCTAAATGGATTAACTAAAAGCAGAAATGTCATGTTGTGTGACAGTGGCACCATCCAATAGACCTCTGGCCTGAATGGAATTCAAAGGGAAAAGAAGACTGCTGATTCCTACCTTCCATGCCATAACTGTTTATTCTGTGCAGTGTCATTTTACCATGCCACTCTGCATTGGAGCCAGCCACTCATAGACTAAAACTTTAAGAAACTGTGAGTTAATGCAAACTTTTCTATGATTATACTGTAGATGTCTGGTATTTTGTTACAGCAACAGTAAAGTATCTTAAAAAATCACACAAAATAGAAAAATGTTTCCTATATTTTCAAAGAAAGACACATGGTTAAGCAAAATTGTGATACATCCAGGCCAATGTCACTGATATAACAAAAAAGACTTATAGAGGAGCTAAAAGACTCCACACATGGTCCTAAAAGTAATCTCTGAGGAGCTTGAAAAGACCTTAACAAATGTAAATGGATAGGTTGGTACAGAGAAAGAAAGATGGATGGATAGATAATTAAATGATAGATAGATAGATAGATAGATAGATAGATAGATAGATAGATAGATAATCTTATCTTCCTTTTTCTCTTTAAATTAGCCAGGATGGGACTCTTGATTACTAAGTTGCTAGTTTTAACACCCCTTCACCACCTGACGAATTACAGAAAGACATGAACATCAGGTATTTTACAACTCTTATGTATAAGGAAGGAAAGTCTGGGTGGAGGGATAACATATAACAGAAGAAAGAAAAACTATGCAGAAAGGAGACAAAAAATCATAACTTAAAAAATAAAACTTTCACTATACTATAGGAATACCTATAGACCAGTTTACTTTTTTCTCTTCTCCTAGAACATTATACCAACTACAAAATATTTTTGTTATTTTCTCTTTGCTTGCAAATGGTCCTCTTCACCTGTCAGTAAGCCAGCCACCTTTTCAACTGTAAATTAGTATTTCCTCTATGAATGAATCATTATGTTACTGTGGGTGAGCTATCCATTCTTACCAAGAAAATCAAGACCACATATTTCTACTGTAATTTATATTTTCCACTATAACTTAGGCTTTCACCTATGAGTAGGACAGCATCTTGCTATTATATACAGCTAAGTGAAGGAAACATGGTAATAAAAGTGTTAAGTTAGAGTCATGAGAAGTCAAGGTTAGTCTGAATGCCTTCTGGTCCTAAGGAGGGATGGTTAGCCTTTCAAGGACAGTGAAGAAGATAAGGATAAGAGAACCTTGTGTGCATGGAGTTGGCCCCAGTTCCCAGGCAGACATGGATTGTTTAAATATGTGAAAGATGTGCATGTCTTGTGGTATTGGGCCACCTCTGTCTCACATGATATATAAACATTAGTTAGAAAGAAATATTTTGGAGAGATTTTGAAGCCTCTTGTTTATGATGTGAGGCATGTTGGCCCAGGTGAGCCCCAACTGGCTGGGGACTCCCCCAGCTGTGTGTGGGTATTGTTATGCTTCCCATCTCTAATATATTTTCTATTCTTTTTTGGTCTTACATTGATTGATTTCTTTTTGCTACTATTTTCTATGTGTTCATTAGTTGCACTAAACTGTTTATATCAAATTACTGAGTAGTACGTTTTGGGCTTACTTGCAGATCAAACCTGAAAAAACAGATAAAAGTGCAGTCCAATTGACAAATTTACCTTGTCAATACACTAATTTAGGCAGAAATATTAAAGGTAGTCAGAAAAGGCTAGGCCGATTGGGGATTCAGAGCAGAGGATGAGAACATATAACAGTTGTGGGATAGAGGTATGTTAGTTTGAAGAACAGCCTCAAAATAAAGAAACAGTGCCTAAGCCTATATGCCTCTCCAACGGAGAAGCAAAAATTTAAAGATTATACTATAACTCGTATCATCAGGTCCGATAAATTCAGGATAGACATTCAGGTGGTGACCAGGACCTCTTGATCCATTCCTTCCTAAAACAGTCTTTGTTCTTTCCATGTACACTGGATATCCTGCTTCCTCAATCAATATTACTTAAATAGCTATACTTCTGATCTTACCAGTTGATTACAGTCTTGACTCATATTGAACCTACCTCATGATTTTTACCCATTTTTTTGATTTTGCTCTATAAAACTTTCTTTCAGAAGTAGGCTCATTTCCAATCCACATTCAGGTTCCCTCCTATCTCTGTGAAACTGTGACTCTCAATAAGCTTTTTCAGATTTTAATTTCTCCTACGCCTTACAATTCATTTTTTGGTTTCGTAGAATAAGAATAAAACATATTTGAAATCTAGAAGGTCAAGATTTATTTATTCCCACTATATAATCACTACAAGAGGGCCATTCTCTCACACCCAAACCAAAAATAAAATAATAGATTATCAAATTCCAAAGATTTCCTCCAACAAATACAAATAAATATCATCAAGTCTATAGTGCATATAACTCTCTTAGAACTTGTGCTCCACACCTGAGTACAGCCTCAAATCTCTGATTAATATTACCTTCACATTCCTTTTATTTTTTTAAAAAAGAAAGACAAGAATACTATTAATACTTATAAACTACAACTCAGTATTATCTGGTGTCTAATCAGCATAAAATTTCCTACTATTTCTATGTTATGTTATAACTTTTAAATTTATATTTCCAAGATGCTTGTACTTTGCATTAGTTATATGTCTTGATTCTCTTCTTAGTGATATAATTTCAAATTTTCCTTAACTTTTTTAGAAAAAAATACACTTTGTCACTTGCTGTATACTATTAAATCACAATTTTACTAATAGCATCACTATAGTTTATTTCTTAAACTTATTGCTGTAGTTTACTTTAATGTGGCCCTCTCATTAGCTTGGTCCTAGGGTATCATGGGCTCCTTTCAAGAGATTCTTTCTAGGTATTTATTGTACTGAACAAAGAATTAAACAAGAAACATGCAAAGGTTAGGGCAGTTCTACATTCATGAAGGCAGAAAAAGAAATTTGCTCTGCAGAGGAAATGCAAGCCAATTATATATAGAAAAAAAAAGCATGCACTGTACAATGAGAATGAACCACTAACGAGAGAGTGCAGTAGCAGTAAGATTAATCAAGCAGGTCTTTTGTAGCCCCCGCTTCTGACATTAGATCTAGGACATCCTATAAAAAAAATTGCTTAAGCTTGTGCTTTTAGAAGAGCATTTTCTGATTGGTCCCTGATTCAGAGCTTTGGGACCTGTATTCTGAATCTCTATGTCAGCAAGTCATACCCATTACCCAGATAACTGGCCAAATCCTAATATCCTGCCTCATTTTCTCCTGGGAGACAAATCCTCATAAGATTTTATGAAATAGTGCAGGTGTGGCCTTCTCTGTACTCACATGGCTACTTCAGATTGAAAAGATCTGCAAGCCTTACATACTTGGGATGTTCTCTGCAACCACCTTGCAATATTGTGGCTCACCAGCTGGGTTAAGAAGAAATGAACATTCAGAAGACAATGAGAAAGTAGTCAGAACCTGTGTGAAGAACTGGTGAGATGCCTACTCATGGAGCAAATGCCTCATAAATTCATCACAAGAGTCATGAGCTATAATCTAGTTCACTGTCTGAAGAATTGAATACAAAATCTTTATTATTAGGTGAGGCATACAGAGCTCACCTATGAGAAGGAACAAGTCAAGATATTTCCTAATCTGTTAAGTAAGATGGAACATGGCAAATACAATAATTAGAAACTGTTATTTCCATGCTTCTTGTAGAGGAAAAATCCTGATAAAATTGGCTTTTACATAAACTATCAAAAGCCTAAGACCTATAGATCTAGCAAGGTTACCCACATTATGTATCTAATTAAAAACAGGAGTTCAAGCACAGTGTCCATTTAAACTATGGTGGATTAGGGATCATTAGTAACTCTACTTATCTGCACCAACAACAGCATTTTATTCTTGTGTTTTTTAAGAGAAGCCTGTCATCCAACTAGTTTGAAGGACCAATTTTCTTTTTTCATGGGTTCTTTTCACTCAAGCAGTTCAGGTGGAGCTGGACTCAGCATAGAAAGATGAATCTAGAATGATAGAGAGCTGCCTGGAAAATAGACTGCCTCTAGCAGCTGCAGGATTTCCTACATTTTATTAGTTAGCAAGTGGTTTTCCAGATTGCTGTTTAGGTATGTAGCATCAAAATGGTATACTTGGAATGTGTGTAAATATTTAGGGTTTTATTTTTGTTTTAATTTTTTTCTAATATCAGAGTTCACATAAAAGCTAAGAGTTTTGTTTTGTGAGCAGAGGAGCCTGAGGGAGGGAGTTTGGCTTCAATAATCACTTGTGAACTTAAAACTGCACAACCTGCTATTGATGTCTATCTTGGACAAAGCTACTTCCATCAGTGAACTGCAACTGTATAGACTATTGTAGGGACAGGTTATTCATTGATATCCTTCCTGCCTGTATACATCTGAGAAATGAGCTGTTCATATGAGTGGCTAATCTCTGCACCAGTAAGTATTAGTTAAGCAGAATTCAAAGTAGAGGAGTTGTGATTATGTCAGGGGATCTGCAGTGGTAAAAGAAATCTGGATTCAGGTAGCTTCTGCTATCCCCAGGACCTCTTTTCACATCAGAATGAGCTGAGTTAAAAAAAAAAAAAGTAAAAGTGTGGGTGCAGTAGTTCAGCAGTCTAAGCACCTGCTTAGGCACAAACAAGGAATGGAGTTTGAAGCCCAGTACCACATGCTGCATTGACCCAACCCCTGGGTGCGCAGAGCGGGCCACTCAGACCAGATATGGTGGTGCATACCTGTAATCCCAGCACTGGGTAGGCTAAAAACAGGAGGATTAATACGAGTCAAAGCTGTGTAGTGAGACCTTGTACAAAATATATTAAAATTAATTCATTAATGAAATTAAATTTAAAATTTAAAAATAAATTGCACTCTCAGAATGTCATGCTGGACTAATATCTGTGTATGACTATCCAGTGTCATGGTTTTCATTATGCAGTTGGTAAAGTCTCCCCTGAGGGACAGATAGGTATTGAGGAGAGGGTCATCAGCAATATCAATTTTCTTGTTCTTGGAGACCTATGCAAGTGGTATGATTCTTGGTATTTACAGAGATAAAGAGCTTTAACATTAGGGTTTACACCATTTCTTGCCTTTTAAAGCAAAGATTTAACTGAAAAGTAGTATTTTAATTCAAGCTGCTATTCTGTGCCTAGTTATCTATGCCTATTTCATAGTTCATACTGGACCCAAGCAGTATTGTATGATAGTAATGAAGAGGAAAGGACAAAACTAGACCTGGGGTCTTTCAAAGACAATAATAGTGCTGTCTTAGTTACTTTTCTCTCATTGGTGAGACAGAATATGCAACACCCAAGGTTTATAGTTTATAGAGATTTCAGAGCATAATTGGCTGGCTCCAAGATAGGGTGGCATATGGCAGAGGACAACAGTTCATAGCATCAGGCTAAAGCAAAAAGAACAGGAGGAAAGTGAGAGGAAAAAGTTCTCTCTGTCAATTACACTGCATGTATCCTACCTGCTCTAGACTGCTCTAGACTGGGTGCAAGCAGTACTCACACCCTCATTTACAACATTGGACCATAAATCACTCACGAAATCTAAATTTAGGCACCTCTAAAAACCATGCTTTCCATGAATACATGAGCCTTTGGCAGGGGGGATATGGATACACACACGATAATAATTTCCGATCCATTGAATCCCTAGAGAATTATCTGTGAGAAATAGTTGCATTTCCACAAGTGTCTTCTTATTTTCTTTTCTTTAAGATTTGCCATATTCTGTGGCCCACTATGACTCTCTCAGTGTCAAGTTGTTCCCAATTTCTAAGAATATAATAGTGAAGTTATTGGTATCACCAAGGTGTTTCCTATGACATGTTGTGAGAACTATAAAGAAAGACAGTCTAAGTTCACTGACATTTACGGGTCATCTTTTATAGAAAGATAAAGATCTTTTAGGTAGCTGGAGTGTCCTCCACTAGGCTCAACTGTACCATCAGATCTCTATGGTACAGGAGCACAAGTGCTTTCTTTAGACTGCTCCATACTCTATGACCCTCTGCAATTCTTTAAAGACTATGTTGGTCCTCTTGCCATGCCAAGTAGCCACTTACAAAAGTGTCCTTCACATTTATGCCAATAATAAAATATTTGATATTGACTTTGGCTAAGACGGTAGAGATAGAAAACTTTCTTCAGCACTTAACATAAAAAATAAAAAGCTCTAAGGACAAGAAATGAGTTTGTTTTTTATTGATTCCAGCTCTATATTTATGTATCTACACTAACAGTTGGCTGAGTTGACTTTCATTTACTTTTCCCTTAGTTCTACTCAGACTCTTAGGCACATGTTTTTTAATTACATGAATTACTATTAGAAGAAACAGTCAGTTTCCCACGTAATTTACAGTAAAGGAGGAAAGTAGGTTCATATGTTCCTCTAAAAGCGAGGTTTGAGCTATTGTCTGTAAAGATGTTTTGTCCACGATGTCAACAAAACAGAAAATGGTGGACAAACATACACAAACCTCATGACTGACAAATATGATGAAATAAACATAGCTGCCAAACACGGCAGAAATATGGCTGGCCCACATGGTAAATCAAAATGGCCAGGCAACAAACTAGAACCAGTAGGCTGACCATCAGAATAAACAAAAATAGCTGGTAAACACTGTGGAGCCACATGCCTGTTGCACAGGTTACACCATATTGGCTACTAAACGTAGCAGAGAGGTGAACCGGGATGACTCCATGAGGTCTTAAGAAACAAAGCCATGAAAGTAATTCCCTGAGGATACCTAGAAATGAAAGGGATCCAGGGGGAAAACATACATGAGACTGATCACAGAAAGAGGTAACTGGGAGTAGGGGGCTACTAAATAAGACACCAAACTAACAATAGTTATTTTGTAAATAGAGAGAAATCTAAACAAAGTATTGTGGGGAAAAATGTGGGGGCACAATGGCATACTATTCTGTGATTTACCCAAGTAGAATATGCACAGTTTACAAGAGTCCTCTTGGTCCAACAGTTCCTAAAATGTTCTTTTCTACAACTGCGCAGACACAGTGGAAGCCAGATTCCACCCACACTGAGCGACTGAAACTGGCTGGGAAAATGCAAAGGCAGTTTGTTTTCTCCTTTCCCATTGCACATGAGAGGACACAATAGGATATACTCTGTTTCCAGAGCCACTAGAAAACTTCCTGAGTCCTCCAGTTCTGTTAATTTCTCCTATTACCTAGTTCTCTTTAACAACAACAACAAAAAAAAAAAAAGTTAGAGATTTCAGCCCTCTGAGCGATAAACTCCAAAGTGGGAGGAAAAGGAAAAGAAGTCTCTTGTGCCCTCCCATGGGAATGAGAAAGAAACAAAAAACTTAAGTCAGTGAGCTCCTTCTCTAAGTCTAAAATATGAGAGAGACAGACAGACAGACACAGACACACAGACATACTGATACACAGAGAGAGACACAGAGAGGGAGAGACAGAGACAGAGATGGACAGACAGACAGATGGACAGACGGACAGACAGACAGATAGACAGAAAGGCTGTGTATATCTATTTGAGGGCTTTGTCATTTCCCGTTAAGTGCATTAAAAAGGGATCTATACTACTGGACTTCTAGTTAAAAGATAGAGTAAAGCACAGAATGTGTGCTAAGGTAGTATTTTAGTCTTCAAGACAAAATTCCTTCCTCTCTGTGCACTAAATGACGTTAAGACATTCATTAGCTCTACTCTGACTCTCAAAGCCCAGCCTGGTTCAGGTGAATTTATTCTGCCAAGATGGAAATTTCATTTTTACACTCAGCACTTTAGTTCATGATCATGCATCCCTAGGTGATACATTTCTCTAACTGTTACCTATAGGGTCCTGATCAAGCTTTGAATGTAGTGTCTCTGTTCCACAGTGATCTTCATGTGATCATGCTAAATTATCTTCATGATTGTCCCTTCTCAGTTGAAGTGTCCTCATTTGTCAGGCAATTTGCTAGAGAGTAATAAGATCCAACAGCTCAAAGAATGCCTCTGTATTACCTATGCTTGCTCACTGTCCTTACTCCCTGGTTTTTGTTTGCTATTGCCCTTGACGGAATATACACATATATTTCTTTTCCATTCCTCTCAGTTTTCCTCAAAATGTAATTTGAAAAATTTTTTAAAATATCTTTTTTAATGAAGTAACAGGTTCAGGAAGTTTATGCAACTTGCTTAACCTTCCATAGAGATGGTAAGTAGAAGTTCCTGGACAGAAAATCAGATCTAGGGCTGGCAAGATAGCTCAATGAATTAAAGGGCCTGCTTAGGCAGATTCAGGAGCTGGGGCTTTGATCTCTGGCCTGTTGTGCCAGCCTTGCTCCTGAAGTGTACAAAGGTAGCAAATGAGACTGGGCATGGTGGCAGATAGCTGTAATTCCACAGCTTGGTAGGTTGAAAACGGGAAAGATCATTAAAAGTCAAATCTGTGTAGTGAGACCCTGTAGGTGCTGTAGAACTTGTACTAAATACATTAAAAAATAGTGTTTTCTAAATAAATCTAGGGTCCAGATTCAACCCAGCAACAAACCCTGCCATGTGACTGTAACTTCATCCAACAGACAAGCCCAGCATGGTAAACTGAGGCAGAACTCTCTGTAGAGAAGTGAGAGACAAGTTCCACCCAGCTGACCCAGGTGAAGAATATCTTGCCAGAGTGGCACAGCAGGTTTGCATGCAAAGACTGCAGCAGGAAGAAATGGAGCACAGAAATCAGACTCAAGCAATAACCATATGGAATAGTTTGAACTTGGTAGATCCAGATTTGGCTCTAAGGTAAAAAGTCCATCAAAACTCTACACCAAATGTCAGAGGGCAGGGCTATACAAAATGACATACAGAAGGAACAAAATGCACTCTCAAGCTCTGAGCCCACCCAAAATAAATGGATGAGACAGCAGCATAGAAGAAATTGAAAATCACAAACCTGAAATCGCTGAAATAATAGCATCTGAAGAAAATGAATAACTGCAGAAAGGTATAGAGGAAATCAGATCAGAAATAATTTCTGAAGTAAAAAAAGAAACGATAACTATAATAACTGCTTCTAAAAAGACACTGATTTAAAAAATTTGAGAATATAAAAATGGTATCTTTGAATGTACAATATAGGAATGAAATGGAATACATGAAGGAGATTCAAAGTGCTATACAGGAACTTAAAACCTCAATCACAAGCTGGCAAAATCATTTCCATGAAAGTGCAAATCAACTTTCAGACCTTAAAGATACCACTACAGCTAGTGAAAAGTTAAGAAAATATCTCTTAAGAACAGCTAGCACGCAGGAAAAGATAATTTAACATCTATAAGACAATGCAAAGATGAACAACATTGTGAAATGCCCTTACATGCAAAATTGCTATAAAAGTTAAATGCAGCTCTAGTTTTTTAAGGACTCTCCACACTGCTTTCCATAATGTTTGCACCAGTTTGTATTCTACCAGCAGTAGAGACGTGTTCCTTTTTCCCTACAGCCTCTCCAACATTTGTTGATGATTGATTTCCTTAGGATAGCCATTCTTTCTGGGGTGAGGTGTTGTCTAAGTATTGTTTTAATCAGCATTTCAAGAATGGCTAGCGATGTGAGGTATTTCTTCATGTGTTTATAAGCTTCTAGTATTTCTTCTACTGAGAAGTGTGTATTCATTTCACTTGACCATTTCTGGATAAGGTATTTTAATATTGGGGCCCTAATGTGTTTTTTCCAGTTATGTATAAATTCTAGATAGTAGACTTTTGTCTAAATACTTATTGGTTAAGATTTTTTCAAAATTTATTGATTGTCTTTTCACTTTGTTGATAATATCTTTTGACGTGCAAAAGCTTCTCAGTAAGAGGAGGTCCCAGTTGTTAATTCTTTCAAGAATTACATGTGCACTTTGATTTTTGTTCAGGAACTGCTTGCCTATCCCAATATCTTCAAGATTTCCTTTACTTTCTCTTCCAGGAGATTTAGTGTTTCTGTTTTAATATTTAGATCTTTAATCCATGTTGACCTTAGTTTAGCACATGGTAATAGACACGTGTCAAGTTTTATGTTCTGGCATGTGGAGATCCAGCTTTTACAGATCCATTTGTATTTCTTCCAGTAAACATGTTCGATGCTCATTTTGAAGATAAGGGACCTGGATGCCTTTGTAGTTGCTTCTGCATCTTCTAATCTATTGCATTTATCCTCAGGTTTATTTTCTTTGCCAATACCATGCTGATCTTTACCACAGTAGCTTTGTAGTATTGTTTTAAATTAGAAATTGTAATGCATCCTGCCTTGTCTTTGGTGCCCAAAGACACCCAAATTTGCTATTTTAAATACGTTCTGGTACCAAACAAATTTTAGGAAGGATTTCACTAGATCTGTGAGGTACATTGGTGGTATTTTGATTGGGATTGCATTTAATTTTTATAGCAATTTTTCATGTAAGGCCATTTCACAATGTTGGTTCTTCTTATCCAGTAGCATGGGTTATCTTTCAATCTTCTGATATCCTCTATGATCTCTTTTCTCACAATATTATAGTTTTAACTGAATATGCCTTTTACTTCTTTAGTTAGATTAATTCCTAGGTACTTAATTTTCCATGGTGCTACTGTAAAGGGTATTTTTTCTCTAATTTCCCTCTCAATGTGTTTCTTATCTCTGTAGAGGAATGCTATTGACATTTGAGTATTGACTTTGTACCCTGATGTGCTGCTGAGTTTGCATATTAATCGAAGTAGCTTCTTGGTGGAGTGTTCTGGATCTTCTAAGCAGATTACCATATCATCTGCAAATAACGATAGTTTAACTTCTTCTTTACCTATTCTTAATCCTTTTATTTGTCTGTCTCATCTAATGGCTGTAGCTAATGATTCCAGAACTATATTGAATAGGAGTGGTGACAGAGGACATCCTTGCCTTTTACCAGATCTGAGAGTAAAAGACTTCAATTTTCCCCTTTTAAAATTATGTTAGCTGTTAGATTTTCATAGATGGATTTAAACAGATTGAGGTAGAGACCATCTATTCCAATTTGCTGTAGGAGTTTGAACATAAATGAGTGTTGGACTCTGTCAAAATCTTTTTGGCATCAATTATGATGATCATGTGATTTTTTAAATTCAGCTTTATTGATACAGTGCATTACACTTACAGATTAACACATGTTGAAACATCCTTGCATCCCTGGGATGAATCCAACCTGGTCATGGTGTATAACCTTCTTAATGGTTTGCTGAATTCTATTTTTGAGAATTTTATTGAGGATCTTTCTGTCTCTGCTCATGTGAGAGATTGACCTGTAGTTCTCTTTGTTAGTTGCATCCTTCTCTGGTTTGTGAATCAATGTAATGCTTGCTTCTAGGAATGATTCTGGGAGGATGTTTTCCTTTTCAAATTCATTCAAGTGTTTGAGGCATATTGGGATTATATCTTCTGTAAATTTCATGCAGAATGCTGTGGTAAATCCTTTAGGACCTGCACCTGTCTTTGTAGGTAGGTTTTTTAGTAGATATTGTATTTCATTGGCTGTTACTGCCTTAATGAGCATTCTTATATCTTCTTGATTCAGTTTTGTTAATTTATAACTTTCTAGGAATCTGTCCATTTCATCTGTGTCTTCAATTTTGGGAGAGTAAATATTTTCAATGTAGTTCTGAATGATCTTCTGAATCTGCACTGGGTCTGTGGTGATTTTGCCTTTTTATTCCTTATTGCTTGAATTTGAGGTTTTTTTTTTTTTTCCTCTTTTTGATAAAGTTAGCTAGGGGATTATCAATTTTATTTAATGTTTCAAAGAACCAACCTTTTGAATTGCTATTTTATTGTATTCTTTTCTTTGTCTTGATTGAATTAATTTCATCTCCAATCTTTATAACTTCCGTCTTTAGGCTTTTGGTTTTATTTGCTGTTCCTTTTCAAGATGATCAAAGTGCAGAATTAACGTATTTAACTGTTCCCATTCAGTTTTCTTAATATGTCAGTTCAGAGCTATAAATTTCCCTAAGAACTGCTTTTATTGCATCCCATAAATTCTGGCAGGTTGTGTTTTAATTTTCATTAAATTGTAGATATTATTTAATTTCATCTGTAACCCATTGGTTGCTGAGGATGGTACTGTTCAATTTTTATGTGTTTATTGTGGTTTCTTCTGTCATTTATTTCCAACTTCATTGAACTGTGGTCAGATCATATGCATGGGATAATTTCTGTTTTCTTGCATGTATGTAACCATGACATATGGATTAGTATGTTATCTATTTCAAAAAATGTTGCATGAACAGCTTTAAAAAAGGTATTTAGAAGTGATTGTGTAGAATACTCTGTATATGCCCACTAAGTTCATTTGTTCAAAGTACTGGCTCAGTTCTGTTATTCCTTTTCTAGCATTTTTCTTCCTGTTCTATCTTTTGGGGATAAGGGGATGTTAATGCTATTAGGACTGTAGTACTGAGTATTACAGTTTTCATGTCCATTAAGATTTGTCTTATATATCTGGGTTTTTCCGTGTTGGGTGCATAAATATTTATGAGTGTTATCTCTTTCTCTTGAATTTTTTCCCTTAACCTGTATATAATGGCCTTCTTTATCTCATTTGATCATTTTTAGTTTCAAGTTAAGACTCTCTGATAATAGGATTGCTAATGCTGCTCTTTTCTGAGCTGCTGGGGCATGTAGTATTGTTTTCCATCCTTTGACTTTCAGCCTATGAATTTCTTTATTAGTCAAGTGTGTTTCTTATTTACAGCATATTGTTGAGATTTCCTTCCTAGTCCTCTATGCCAGTCTATATCATTTAATTGGTGAACTGAGACCATTTATATTGACGGTTATAATTGAGATGTATTGATTTATGTTTGCCATGTCATTTACCTGCTGTTGGTTACCCTTTATCTGCTGTGTTTAATTGTCTTCTCTATTGGTTGCATTGTTTCCATTCTCATTTGTGGAGTTTGGATTGTTTTGGTCCCTCTCTAAAATATTTTTTAGCATGCTGTGTAGGGTTGACATCATGAAATTCTTCAGCTACTCCTTGTTGTGGAAGTATTTCACTTATCCCTCATACTTGAAAGAGAGTTTTGTCGGGTATACCATTCTGGACTGGAATTTGTCTTCATGAGCTACTTGAAGACACTGGCTAACTTCAACTGCATTTACTTTTATAAGATAAATGTATCAGATGCTAAATATGATGCCAAATCTGATACTAATTTTCATTTCCTGAAGATGAGAAGCAGTGGTTTTTGAAGAAATTGTTCTGAAAGAAATATATATGCACATATACTCTCCTTCGTAAAGTATGCGATTGTGATGGTAAAATCAGTTATTAATCCTATCTTGCATAACTATTCCTGTTAATCCTAGCAACAGATCTGAGGAAAACATTGATGATATAACCATTATTAGTTATATATTCTCATTTTGAAAATCTATAACATATATACTGCTATATGTTGCCCTTTTTTTAATCTCTGTTTCTGCTATTTGTTTTTGTTTTTATTTTAACCCTTGGAAATAAAATCAAATATAAAAAGAAAAAAACTTTAAGCCTTCATTGTTTTCCTCAATATTTGACAAAACTGTTAGGAAAAAATAAAGATAAGTGGGTTTTGGTAGCACATACCTGTAATCTCCAAATTCTGAAGGCTCAAGCTAGAGAAACACCAGTATATATCCTTCTTAGGAAACTTAGGAAGTTCTCAAATACCTGTTTCAAATTAAAATAAGTGGATCAAAGGGGCATGGTTTATCTCTATGTAAAGGTCCTGGTTACAATCTTGATAACTAAAAAAATATATAGATAATAAATTTGGAATATTTAGCATGTTGAAATACTAAGATATTATACTAATTTACATATATTATCTATTATATGCATTTGTATTAGTATTCTTAGCTGGATGTAACAAAGTATCATATCATCTTCCATTAATGTAAAAGTGTTACTAGATTAGAAGTTCACTTTTTATCTCTTTAAGCCCTAAAATATCTATCTTCAATATAAACACATTGAAGGTTAGGCCTTCAACAGGCAAATTTTCTTCTTTTTTTTCTGGTGGTGTTAGGAATTGAACTCAGGACCTTGCACTTTTCAGGCATACACTTATTCCATTGAGCTATCTCCCCAGCCTTCAACAGATAAATTTTCTAGAGACATAGTTCATTTCAGTCTACAGCAATGGTAGGCACTAGTATATTGCATCATCATCATATTCACATGAAATAATCACACAGTTTTGTGTTTTGGTTTAAATATTATTTAAGTACGATCAAGTAAATCAAAATTGCAGCATACAAACTTGTATTTTTCTCTGTGCTATTCAAATTATTTCCATAGAAGGGGTGCATAGAAGTAAAGAAATTAATAATTTCACTTAATGACAGTCTTGTGAATGTCTAGTATTATATAAGGACAAGAACAATTTATTTTTTTGCTGGTAAATACTGATATCCACTTCTTGCCAAGCGGAAGAGAGTTTAATTGCTCTTTAAAATTTACAATACCTGCAAGCCTGATTTTGAGCTTTCATTGTACATTATTTCATAATTTATATATGTATATGTAGTGTTTAGAAAAAGCGCACCGTTTCAATGGCATTTATTTTTAAAAAAAGAATTAATCAACAGATGTGGAAATGCAGTAAATCTACGAAAGCGAAGAAGTGGCCATATATTCAAAGCAAAACTCTTAGAAAAACTTCCAGTTTCAGCTATAACATGGAAAGATCTTTATCATTCCTGTCCTTAAATCAATAAAGAGCTACATAAAACTAAAAATTAATTGTTTTTCTTGAACGTATCGGCAAACTGTCTGCCAATATACCCTGTAGTGATAGGTTGTACTGAAATCTGGACAGATGAGTTAATCCAGAGAGTAACAGGTGCAATTTAAGAAGAAGCCACTACTGGAGACATAAACTTACAGGAACATTTATACTGCAATAACAGGAAAATAAACAGATTCTTTTCCTAACTGTGATCAGGCTATTTTTATGACTTCACCATCTTGTAATTGTTCTTTGTCATGTAAAGTGGATAAGACTTAAGAAGCACTTGTGAATTTCACCACTCAAGCACATAATTTTATTAAAAGCCTGATACTAATCATAACATTTATGCCCAATTTACTACCACACCAATAGAACTCCAACATAATTACAGTGGATTATAGCAGAAAACTCTGGCAAATCCAAAATCCAGTTAAATGTAGGAAAGTCCTAAGACAATAAGAGAAAACAAAGAAATGAAATTGGAGAAATTTTGACAACTCTGAGGCTTACAGCCACAACAATAACAATCCAGTTCCAAGTGAGATTAACAGAAACTCCTTTTACGTGCCTATCGATCTGTTTTGTTCACCTAATACATTTCAGCTGAGCACTATAAATCGTTCTAAAAGACAACCGAAAAACAACAGAGGAAAATATCACAGTTTAAAGATACAAAGCAGATCACATCAGAGGTGATGTGATTTTGTATACTTCCAAACTTGGTATTTAAAACAACAATACATTAGATGATCCAGTGTAAAATGAAAATATGCAGGACGAATGCATAATAAAAGCAGAGAGATGGAAACTGTGAGAATGAAAAGGAAATTGTGGATTTCAAAAACATGTAAGAGAAAGCAATGTGTTTTATAGGTATATCAGTAGATTAGGGTCACAATCAGTGAGTTTGAGGGAAGACAAAATTTTCCAAATTAAAGGCAAAAGGGAAAAATAACGTTAAAAAGTCAGAAAATGACATCTAATAACTGTTTAACAATTTTAAAATATATGATAAAAGTAAAATTAAAATGAGAGAAGAGCAGAGGAAATATTTGAAGTAGTAGTGGTTGAAAATTATATAAAATAAGTGACAGATCTAAATTATGACTGAAGGAAACATCAGAGAAAAATAAGCAGGAAAATATTTTCATTTCAATAGTCTATGACAAGAGGAATCTTCCACAGATTGTGGTAAATTGTCTACTTTTCCCATTAGTTCTGCCAAAATTTGCTTCATGTGTATGTAGGCTCTGCTGTTAGGTGAAAATGTTTAATTATGTCATACCTTTCTGATATTTTGACTTCCTATTGCTAAGAAACAGTCCTCTATATCTTTAGTAACATCTTTGCTGTAGCAAATGTACCTCATTCATGATTGTTGACCATGTTTGTTATGGTTGGTGTCTAGTTGTCCCTCCAAAGCCTTATACAATCATGGGGCAGGGATTTCTACAGTTTGGGATTAATTCATGATTATGAGCATGAGTGCTGTGGGGTTATGGGTGTGGGTACTGCAACCGGCCTGGGGCAGATAGCCTAAATCAGCGGTTCTCAACCTGTGGGTCGCGACCCTGGTGGGGGTCGAACGACGAAAACACAGGGGTCGCCTAAAACCATTCCGAATCATAACTGTAGCAAAATTACGGTTTTGAAGTAGCCACCAAAATTATTTTTTGGTTTGGGGTTACCGCAACAAGAGGAACTGTATTGCGGGGTCACGGCATTAGAAAGGCTGAGAACCAAACGCTACAGAAGAGAGACAGACTTGCTCTCCATAGCCATTATTGCCACTGCTCCTTCCCTTCTGATCTTGCTGTTTTGTGCCTCCATGAACTGCTTGCTTCTGCCATGTGCCACTCTGCTTTGGAGTCCACTGAGTATGGAAAGAAGCTTCCACAAACTCAATTTTATTTCCTTTGCTTCTTCAATTTTAAGCGGCAAATGTTTGTCCCAGCAAGAAGAGCAACCAATACATCACTATTTTCACCATTTTACCTTCATTCTACTTGTGTTTGAACCAAAAGTGTCTCTCACAGGCAGCACAGGAAAATGGAAATTCCATTATTATCTAATCTGGTTATCTCCGGTTTTAATCCAATTCTTTTAGTTCCTGCTTAGCTAGTGCAAGGTCATGAGTTTGAACCTCAGTCCTGCCAAAAAACAAAACGAACATTTTTTTAGTTCATTTGTAACTGGGATTATTATTCATATATAGTTAAGTTTACTTCTGCTATCTTCAAAGATAATTTGCTTGCTATAAAATGCTTGCAAAAAAGTGTTCACTTATGATTTTTTTCTTTCACTTTCAGCACACTCAGTGTGTTTTCAACTTCATCATTTTAGAAAAGGTGTCATCGATTATACTTTTATTTTTCTCTTGTTACTTTCAAATTTTTCTCTGAGGTTTACAATATTTGCGCTATGACATCTCTGGATAGTATCTCATTGTAATTGAACTACTTAGAATTTTCTGAAATTCCTGGATGTATTAATATTTATATCAAATTGGTAGATTTTCAAATATTTTATTTCAAACACTTTTCTGTCACTTTCTCTTCTCTCCTAGGACTCCCACTACAGCTATTTTAGTATATTCAATATTGTCTCATAATTTTATATTCTTTTCATTTTCTTGCACTCTTCCTTATCTGTGTTTTGGTATGTATAATTTCTGTCTATGTATTTGAATGCACTCATTTCTTATTTATATATTTATTTATTTATTTTTAAAATTAATAGTTCATATATTTTTTAATTTCCCTTTTCTTTTTTCTGGAGCCAGGGATTCAACTCAGGTCCTTGCACTTGCCAGGCAAGCCTTTATTCTACTAAGCTATCTCCCCAGCCCCTATTTATTTATTTAGATAAGGTCTTGTTCTGCAATTTAGGTTGATTTTGAATTCACTATGTAGTTCACTTAGCCTTGAAGACAGAAATTGTCCTGCCTCAGCCTTCTGAGTGCCAGGATTATAGGCGTATACTACCATACCTGGCTCTCATTGTTCTTTCTCCAGATGAAATTTACTGACTAAAATCTGTTGAATTTTATTGTCAAATATATCTTTCAATCCCAGGTTTGCCATCTGTCCTTTTTAATAACTTTCACATGGTATTTCTGCCCTATATTGAATAAAGCACTGTCACCACAGCTTCTTTGCATTTAACTGTGCAATTATTTTCTTTAGAAATTCAGTTTTGCTGAGAGATGAGATTCAAGATACAACTGACATCGTGCGCTACTTTCTGTATCTGGGTTTTTTTATTTACCATAATGCTCTCCAGGTTCATACATATCATTAAAGATGACAGGATTTAGTGATTTTTTTTATTGAATAACATTCATTTGTGTTTGTATACCACATTCTTTTTATGTATTTATCCATTAATGGACACCAAGAATGATTTCATAACTGGGTTATTATGAATACTGCTATGATAAGCATGGGAAGACTGAAACCTCCAACATATTGATGTCTCAGTTTCACTCTTTTCCTCAACAAGCTAGGATTATTTGAGATATCTGGTGGCTTCATACAAATTTCAGAATGATTTTAATATTTCTGTGAAAATGCAAATTTCTTTATTTTTTAGAGTAAAAATAATATTAAAAAATCAGAAGTGATATAGATTTCACTTAGCAAACTAGTATGAATTTCACAGTATTTGTTGTAATGCATAGTGCTGCCTTTCAACTAGTTGTTCATATTACTAGATAGGCACGCAAAATTGGAAAAAGAATGACAAAATACATAAAAAGCTAAGAAGAAAAAGGTCAAATAATTGAAAAAGAGACAAATAAATTAAGCATTAACTGCCCCTTTCCATAAACTAATAGAAAATAATTTTTTACAACACAGAGAAATTTTACATTTAAAAATGATACATGGGAAACAGTGTAAATACAGTAAAGTTTACAATAAACTCAAAAATAATGAAAAGTAAAACCAGAGCTGAATATGTACATTTACCTTTAACATTTTTTTATTTTTTATAAAAATAAATACATAGACAAATAAAATGAATCTTCTATTCCAAAACTAAAAAAGTCTACAAAATAGTATTAAAACTAAAAAAATACAACTGACACATAATTTTATAAACAAAAATATGATTTTGAAAGTATTTGTTATATTTCATAGTGTTGTCTTCAAATTAGTTGCTCATATTACCAGATATATGCAGCAAAACTGAAAGAAGACAGGAAGAAAAGAAAGAAATATGTAAGAAATTAGGACAGAAAAAGATCAGACAGCTGAAAAAAGGAGCCAAAATAAATAAAGCATTAACACTTCCTTTCTGTACACTAGAAGAAATGTAGATTACAGTTGTGCAAACCATACTGCTTACACACATAGATAAATCTCTTTCCCCCACTCTCTCTTCTGTCCTCCTCAGCTCAGTAACTCTTTCCTTTTGAATAGGTTCATTCCATTTTGCCAGTATCTATTGTACCCTTGAGATTGCATTTTTCTCTTTCAAGTTGTAACATTACGGAGACAATGTGATGTTTGCACATGTTGGTCTGATTTATTTCACTTAAGATTATAGCCTTTATTTATTTTTATTTTTTGTCTTTTTGAGACAGAGTCTCGCTGTGCAGTTCAGGCTGGCCCTGAGCTCACTTTAGTAGCCCAGGCTGGTCTCGAACTCGCACTGATCCTCCTGCCTCAGCCTCCCAAGTGCTGGGATTACAGGCGTGTGCCACCACGCCCGGCTAGTTTATAGCCTTTAATTGCATCCCTTTACAGGTAGAAATCTCAAATTTATCCTGCTTCACAGCTAAATACAATAAAAGTACCACATCTTCTTTATCCATTCCTCAGATGATGGACATTGGATTGCTTCCAAGGTAATCTATGGCAAGTTGTAATATTATAAATCTGGTTGTACATACATTATTTTGATATGAAGTTTTCAGTTCCCTATCCAAGACAGGAATATCTGGCTTGAATCTGATCTCCAATCCAAGATTTTTGAGGAATATCAATACTGATCTCCACCATGGTTGTAGTAGTCTACACTGGTACCAACAGTGGAGAAAGGTTCCTTTTTCTCCATAGACCTTCCAGCATTTGTTATTGACTGTCTTCTTGATGTTCACCATTGTTTCATGGATGAGATTGCATATCAGTGTTGTTTTAACTGAAGATGCAACTTTCACTGGAATTTTAAAAAATGTAACTGCTGGTACATGGTCTGACTACACAACTCAGACTCGTAGTGGTCCTCCTGTTTTCAGCTTCCCTTGAGCTGGGATTAGAGGTATGCAATGCCATGCCTGGTCTCCTGGCTGGCTCAGGGTGCCCACGGGGTGGAATCAGCACAGCATTTCGTGCCATAGATTTAATCCGGGTCCCTGTGCTTGCCTAGGCAGACACTTAGTCAGCTGAGCTATCTTGCTGGCCCGCTCATTGGCATTTTGGTGGAGGCTTTATTGAAATGCGATAGGTTTGATAATTATGAACACTTTTTTCAATATTTACACTTCCAATACATTAACAAAGTATATTCTTAAATTATTTGTGTTTTCAGTCATCAATGTTTTATTTTTGCCTCCTTTTTTAAATATATTTTTTGGTATTTTATTTATTTAGCTATTCCGAATGAAACTGTTTTAATGATTTACTTTTCAGATAGTTTATTATTGATGTACAGAAATGCTTCTGGGTTCCGTTGATTATGTAACCTGAAGCTAATACATTAAATATGATGGGTTGAGGGGGCACTAGAGCTTGAATCTAAGACCTTCACACTGACCTATCCCATCAACCCTTCTTGTTTTCTATTTTGTTACAGGGTCTTGATACTTTGCTAAAATGCCCAGCCTGGGCTGAAACTTGAGATCTGTTTACATTAGTTTCCCAGAGGTCTGGAATTACAGGCGTGCACCACCACACCTGGCTTAATAGATACTTTTATAGTGTCTTCAGGGACTTTCTTTATATGAAAGAAAGAAAGACATTATATGGATTTTCATTCCACCTGCAAAACGGAGACAATTTAATTTCTTTTCCTATCTGGGAGCCTTTCATTTCCTTTTCCTTCCAAATCGCTCTGGTCAGAACTTCCAGTATTATACTGAACAAAAGCGGTGAAAGAACATACCGTTGTTTTATTCTAAATCTCAAAGGAACACTTTAATTTTCCGCCACTTAGTATGTTGTTAGCTGTGGATTTTTTTCTTTAATGTGAACTGCATCATATTAAGGTACATTCTTTCTGTATCAATTTTGTTTTGGAGTTTTATCAAGGAAATTATGTTCCATTTTGTCAAATGACTTTCCTCATTTATTGAAATAATCGAAGGCCTTCATTATGTTAATGTGATTTATTTTTCCTTTTTAAATATACTGTCCGATTTGAATAAAATGCTTTTTTATATATTAAAATGTTGATTTTCATGACATGCAGATAAAGTTATAAATATATACATATTAAAAAGGGAGAAAGAGAGGAAGGAGGGAGGGAGGGAATGAAACAGGGAAAGAGGGAGAAAGAGGAGAGAGAGACAGAGAGACAGAGACAGAGACAGAGAGATTCTATTTAGTATTTACACAGAGTTGTGAGACTCTGCTCTCAAAGTTTACTTTTACTCTGGGTAGAGCTCTTCTGCCACTGCGCTAGATCTGACAATGGGGTTTGTTTTGCCAGCATAACAACCCCATTCCAAGAGTGGACACTGAGGCACTGGAATAGCAACCCTGGTCTTCTCAGCTTGCCTCCTGCCAGGCATAGAACCTCCACTGCATCAATAAATGAAAGTTCAGGTAAATAGAGCCAGCAGTACATAAAGCAGAGCTTTCGCCCATGAGTGACTACTGAATGTAAGAAGAGATCAATACACTCTACTGAACACCTATAATAGCACTTCTACACCTCAAATGTAAGAGAAGTAGGAAATATTACCATTCTATACATCCTGAGATAAAAAGACAAAACCCACTGGAATGTATGGTCAGAAGAATCTTCCACATCATAAGCTAAGCGCTGATTAGAGTCTAATTTGTCTAATAAACTAAGAATGAATGAGCAGTAGAACAAGTTACAGCTCAAATGGAACAGATTCTCACTGCTCTAACCATTATTTATCAGATTCTCTATAATATATATGTCTTTCATGCATTATGCTTTTAGGAAAGTTTCCAGAGATTTAAATTTTTTTGTGTGTCTTTAAGGCAGGAATTCACCATGCATTTCAGCCTGCCATTGAACCATTTTGTAGCCTAGACTGACTTCAAATTCACAGGGATCTTTGTGACTCAGCCTCTTAAGTGCTGGTATTGTAGGTATGTGATAACACACCTGGCCTTATGCTTATATTTTCCTATTTTCTAATTTTAAGCCTTTAATTAACTTTGTGGAGAAATTTTCTAATGTATTTCCTATGCTATCATTGTGAAAAATGACTTACAGTACCTATTTAATACTGAGACTTTTTAGTACAGTGTTTTTCTGGTCAATGTTCAGTTTATTAACTTCTTTGTTTGGCCGCCAAAATAATGAATTTCCCAGAAGGATCACTGGGAAGCTGTTCAGTAAGTCTTGCATGGGATCTACAAAGCTAACTTTGCTAGGATATGATTCTGATCTGGGAAAAGTGAAGCATTTATTTAACTCTCCATTTCATCAATGGAAACATTGACTTTTTCTAGCTGTTAGGAGATAGGCTTTGTGTATACTCTTTTCCTTTCTGCAATATTGTATTTGGGTCTAGGAATTTTAAAATTTTCTTATATGTTCACTCAAAAATCTACAAGCTAATGAAATCTTATGCAACCCTGCTACCTCAAAGTTTTTGAGATAAGTATAAATATCATTATATATAGTGCTTGGACTACACATCTAGTGAGTTCAAATATTTCTTAATTTGGTAAAATGAAATAAATTAAATTGTTCATGAAAGCTCAAGAAATTTCACAAGAATGAAATGATACATCCTGGAATCTTTACTCATAGCTTCAAAATAAAATTAGAAAAATAAACAGAATAATGTTATCAATCATATGGGTACATTACTCCACATATATCTTGGATAGATATAGGGAAGTAGTTTCTGATAAGTACTATAGGAATTTTATCTCCTATGCACTGTATTGTATGTTCTCTAAAGTTGCTTCAGATTGTGATCCATAGGGTGTAGTGTTAAGTATTTCCATGTGTTTCATAGCATATATTCTGGAAGTCATCACTGCAATGAACGCTTCTATAAATACCTGAGTTGATGTTCTAAGAAGTCACAGTTCCTGTAAGCCTTGGCAGCTCTTTATTTTTACACAAAGTCACGGCCAATCAGGATAAGTGATGTTTGGTCTATGTCCAAATTCTGGAAAAATAACTTTGCTTTCTCTCGAGCATGATTTTCTTATCTGTAACCTTCTAAAACTTTTTTCTTTCTTTTCCCCTTTCTATGCAGGATTTCATTAAATTCTATTCTTATACCATTGCATATGTTTTTTATCTCTTATCTTTGTTGTCCCCCAACGTTTCTTTTGCCCGAAAAAGTTGGAAGGACATATGAATACATATGATTTTGGAAAAAAAATAGACTTACTCCTTTTTTAAAAAATAATGATTCTCATAGTTCTACTCAAAGTTCAAATGTTTATAATTTATCAAATCCATAGGGTTAAAATTATATAAATGTCAACTGTAAGAAATTGAGAAAAGGGTATGGGATTTTATTTTCATAGTATCATTGAGTTTGAAATTAAATTCATATTTAAACCCAATAGAAAAAATAATGACATTCAATACATGAAATAATGCCATAGAGGATTACTGGATGCCACAAAGGAAGGTAGGGTGGCAAGTGTAATAGATATATTTTCAAGGAGCCTTTACTTTTTTAATCATCAAAAGCTTCATGACTACCATCATTTTGTTATTTCTTACTTTTTTAACCTCAAACATGGTACTTTCTAATGTCTAAATAGCTTAATGATTTCAAGTGCAGGATAGCATCATCAAAGTATATTATTATCCTCTTGACATTTCTGATTAAAAATTAAATGAGATGTAAATAAATATAAACTCATATATTTTAAAAATAATTCTTCCTTAAGTCTTACAATCCAATCCAAGAAATGAAAAATAATATTTTAGGCAAAATAAAATATAAGTAAGATAATATTTCACCTTTAAATAAAACAGGTAAATTGTCTCCTTTTTGTTAACCAAGGGGGGCTGTAATATTTTACTCTCTTAATTGTACAATCTGCACATATTGATAGCATTTCCATCTCATGTCTCCAAAAGACTGAAAGATGTAAGGCCAGCAGAATCTGAGATGCCACATAAGGCATATTTGATATCACTCCTTTTATCCCCATTCCAAACAAAGTATGATTGTACACAGCTGCCAAACACATTTTAGTACTCAGAGTTAGATATTCACATACAAACATTAAGAAAATGTCTCTGCTATTTCTAAGTCAAGCAGTAATTGAAAAATGATTCAAACATAGATGAGCCAAAGTATGGAGATGTCCATAGCCAGTCAGGTTCTGAGCCTGAGAAATACCTTCGGTTGGTAATAATTTTGAAAAGACAAGCAGGCTAAGTTCTTTGCATTCTCAGGGTGAAACAATTATTAGTAACTGGCAAAATATCTTTTGTGCAAGATCATGGCCCAGTAGGGAGATGGAAGAATAGCCAACACTTTAATTCATTTTAAAATCTGAACAAAGTAATTACTATATTTGTGCTAATTTATGGAACATTATTAAAATTTGCATTGACTAAGAAAATTCCACATGGAAATTTCATTCTCATTTTGACTAATTTAAACTTTGAAGCAGCACAGAATGCCACTGCAAGTGATAAAGGTAACATACATCTTTCAGAAAACATTAGTTCAAATAAATAAGTATGGAAATAATACACTAGAAGTATTAATATAAGCAAAATATATGGGCTGACAGAGAGATACATAATTTTGACTTAAGTATGTAGAACATTATAAAAACACATAGTGCTGGGGTTAGAGCTCAGTGATGGAGTGCCTGCCTAGTGTGCACAAGACTGTGGGCTCTATCTGAAGCATGACTAAAAGTAACTGATTTTATTTTCCACAGTTTACTAGTACAAGCTTGCATCACATACTACTTACATTCCCTGTGTAGAGTTGGTGCAGGTGCATAGTATACCTTAATTCATTTTAACCCCTTTCCCCACCTTATGTCACCATCCTTCCATCTCTTTTTTATTACATTTAATAAGAAATAACAATACAATAGTTTCAAAAAATGTTAGTAGTGCATTCCCAATAATTTATACAATGCATATTGTTGTCTTCGCAGTAGTTATTCACAGCACAGGATGCAGACATGATAATTTTTCTAATCATTATTGGTACAAAAGTTTCTTCTCATTGAATTAAGAGAAAGTAATTTTATATATGGTCCAATATTCTACAATAGTAGTGGGATATCAGCACAACTGGTAAGGTCAGAAGCTGTTTATTTAAGCCTTTTTCAGTTCAGCATATTAATCTACCTTTACTTTTTATGCCTTGTAGTTAAACTTTTATGCTGGATGTTTAAGGGCCAGTTTAAACAAGACTTATATAGCAAAACATGTAACATTTGTATCTCCCAAGGTCAGTCAAATACCTTCAGGAGTGACTTTGGAATCATGTACAGTGCTTTGTAGAACTGTTTTTAGTGTCAGCCATGTGGATGAGTCATGGCCATTGATTGATCAGTTTGCTTTCTGTGAAAGCCTGAGAAAATGTTTTCTCTGTAAGTGACTCTCCTTTGGCACACTATGTATCTTCACTCCCTTTCCTCTGTAGCTCCATAATCTCCTTGAACAGAAAATTTGGGAAACCACTGAGTTATAGGCTGTCACAGAGAGGTTCTCTTATGACCTGAGTTCTCAATGACATTGAAGGGAAAGGGCCAAAATATTGGCTATCATTGTAGCCCTTCTTTTTCTCTAATTTGTTCGTCTGTAAACTTACATTCTTAAACCTCCAGAAGAGAAGCTTAGTGATACTATTACTCTATAATATCAATTTCATGTTAAGTCTAAGACATTTGATGTTCAGAAAGATAGTAATGTTAAGCTCCCTCCATCTCTTCATCTCCTTCCCATTTGATAGACATGTATCCCTACTTTCTAGTATCATTTGTTTTTTTCTTTATTTATAATTGAAGTTTCCAATATAAGAGAAACCATGTGGTGCTTAAGCTTGTGTGTCTGGTTTATTTCATTCAACATTATGGTCTAATGATGCAACCATTTTCTGACAAATGGTTTAAATATGTCTTTTTTTGTGCCAGAGTAGTACTCCGATAGGTGTAATGGCCACATTTTCTTCATCATTTAATTTCTTGGTGAACGTGTTGCCTGTTTCCAAGATGTGATTATTATTAATGGGTACTACTATAATTATTGCTAATCCTATATCATTGCAATAAGATGTCCTCAACTCTTTTGGGAATATACTTAGTAATGGGATACAGCTAGTCAAATGGAATTTCTAATTTTACTTTATGAAGAATCTCTATTTCCATTGTTATTTTACTAATTTATATTTACATCAACAATGTAGAAAAGTTTTCTTTTGCCTATGACCATGTCAGCATTTGTGATTGTAGTGCTTGATTATTTGATATAGTCTTTCCAAGTTAGGAAGGAATCTCAGTGTTGTACTTTGCAAACTCTCTAACAGGTAGCAGTGTTGAGAATGTTTCTCTGTATTGGTCATTTGAACTCCCTTGTGAAGCATCCTTTCCCTTGCCAAGTTTTGATAGACTCTTTTATTTTGGGAGAAGGGTCAGATTTTTTATATTTTTATATATTTTAGATATTAGTTTTATGAGAAATAGCTAGCAAAAATTTTCCCCATTTTATAGATTGTCTTTGCAGCCAGGCATGGTGGTGCACACCTGTAATCCCAGTACTGGGGATGCTGAGGCAGGAGGATCAGTGTGAGTCTGAGATCAGCCTGAGCTACAAAATTGATCTCAAGGCCAGCCTGAACCTCATAGCAAGACCCTGTCTCGAAAAGACAAAAACATTAAAAGAAATTATAAATAAAAAATAAAATAAAAAATACAGTTTGTCTTTGCATTTGGTTGTTTCTTTTGCAGTGTAGAAGTTTTTAATTTAACATGATCTCATTTATTGATTTTTAGATTGTGATTATTTCTTGTGTAACCAGGGTTCTATTCAATTAAGTTCTTGCCTGTTTCTATAACTTGAAAGGATTTACCTATTTTATCATCCAGTAGCTTAAGTGTTCTGGTTTTAATATTTATTTCTTTGATTCATTTCAATTTCAGCTAGGTACATGGTAACAGATATGTTTAGGTTGAATCTTCTTTAGGTGCATAGGCAGTTGTTCCAAAAACATTTGTTTGAGCTATTTTTCCTCCACTGTATACTTTTGGCTCCTTTGTCAAAGAGTAAATAGTTGAATAGTTGTTGCTTCATCCTCTGTTCTTTTCTATTGATCTTGAAGCCTGCTTCTGCGCCAGTACTATGTTGTTTTCAACACTGTAGCTTTGTAATATAACTTTAGTTCCAGGACTGTGATGCCTTCTGTTTTCATCTTGTTATCCAGGATAGTATTTGGTATTCTTGTTCCATATGAATTTTAAGACTGATTATTTCAATTCTGTTAATACCACTGTTATCAGGGTTGCATGTATTCTCTATATCAATTTTGAAAGTATAGTTACTTTTACCACATTGGTTTTGCCTATCAAGAAGCAGGAAATTTATTTTAATTTTGTGATGTTCTCTTGCTGTTATAATTTATGTATATGTGTCCCCCCAAAGCCTCATTCAGTCATGGGGAGGCTTCTGGAATTTGTAATTGGTTATTGTGGTTGTGAGTGCTGCCCCTCCTCTGGGGCAGGTGATTTGCATTTCAATGTAAAGTAAGAAGAGAAGTTAGCTGCTTGAGCTGCTGCTAGCTCTCTCCCAGCATTCTTGCTCTTGCCTGCCTCCATGAAAGGCTGTTTTCTGCCTTGGAGCCAGTTGAATTTGGACTGAAACCTCCAGTAACTATGAGCTACATAAATCTTTCTTTCCCTCATTTTGAGTGTCGGGTATTTGTCCCAGCAATGAGAGAAGAGTAACTAAGACACTTATATTTTGGGTTTTGTTACAGTATAGATTTTATGAAAGGAGTCTTTGACTTCTTGTTTTGGTTAATTCTTCAGCACTGAATTACTTTTTAATGATACAAAATGTTAATGATTTTTAATGCTATTACGAGTTTTTGTTCTGGGGATCAAACTCAGAACCTCATGCACCAGGAAGGTGCTGTATCCCTGCCATAAAAGGTATTTTTTTTTCCTAATTTCTTTCTCAGTAGTTTCATTATTATTATAAAATATTGATGTTTGTGTTCATTTTGATCCTACTGCATTACTGTATTTGGTTATTAACTACAAGACCTTTTGGTAATTTGAGGGAGGGATCTTTTGTATAGAAGACCTTCCAAATAATAATTTGGGTTGTTACACACACACACACACACACACACACACACACACACACACACACATATATTTCTTTTGTTGCAAAATTATTCTTGCTAAGATTTTGAGCACTTTACTGAATGACAGTTGTGATAATAGACATACTTATATTGTTCCTGATTTTAGGGGAAAGGAGTTTAGCTTTTCCACAAGTTTCAATACATTAGTTATAAATTACTCTTGTCCCATTGAGATAAAGTCCATCCATACCTATATTCTTTAGTGTTCTTATCAAGAAAGAATTCTGGACTTTTTCAAAGATTTTTCTGATGTACATTTTTTTTCTTGCTCAAGTTTCTGTAACAGTTTGCATTAATTAATTTTCATATGGTGAGCCATGTTTGAGTTAGTGAGATTAAATCTACTTTTTCATGAACTATGATCTTTTTGATGGCTCTTTTCACTTTGTTTGATGATATCATCTTGAAGATATTTGCATCTACATCCATGGAAGTTATTGATCTACTGCTTTCTATTTTTATTGGATCCTCATCTTGTTTTGGAAGCAGGGAAATGATAGCCTCCAGAAATGACTTTGGTTATACTCCTTCCTTTAAATTTCATTAAATACCTTGAAGAGTATTGAGTTTAGTTCTTTCTTAAATTTTTCAAATAATGCAGTAATGAATCCATCTGAGCACTCATTTTTTCTTTTTGGTACATTTTATTTTTATTTTGGCTGCTTTAATTTTGTTGCCTGCTATTGAACTACTCAGGATTTCCAAACCTTCATGTTTCAATGTGGGTAATTCATGTATATCTAGAAATCTATTGATTTCTTTCGAATTCTGCAATTTTTTTTTGGCACAAAAGTTCATGAATTAGTTGTCACTATGCTTTTTTATTTGGGTAATATTCTTTGTCATTTTACATTTTTAAATTTCTAAATGCACTGATGATGGGCTTTTCACTCCATTTTACCGTTGGATTGGCTAACAGTTTTTCTATTTCGTTCATTCTTTTGAAGAACCAACAATTCAATTCATTGATTATTTTTATATTTTTGTCTTCATGTTATTGATTTTTTGTTTTGACAGTTATAATTTCATTCTTTGTACTAGCTTTGCATTCAAATATTCTTGCTTTTTCTGAGATTTGGTATAATACTAGATGATTTATTTGGTCCTGTTCTGTTTTTGTGATGTGGGCAATTGCTCACACAAACTTCAATCTTAGAACTGCTTTTATTGTGTCCCATAAATTCTCCATACTGTATTGGCATAACAGTTTAGTTCTAGAAGTTATCTTATTTCTTCCTTGATTTTCTGCTAAACCACTAGTTACTTAAGTAAATGCTGTTTATTTCCCATGTACTTTCAGAATTTATGTTTTATTTGTTGATTTGCATTTGCATTGATTTATGTCTGACAATGTCCATGGTAAAATTCAATATATAAGCATAATACTTTTATACCACTTGCTTTTTTATTTAATCTGGCATGTAGTTTACTGGAGAGAAAATATATGTGCCGCTGAGAGGAAAATATATTTTCTTTTCTATTTGTTGGAACAACCTGTAGATATTTATTGACATGTTCACAAAGGGCCTGTAATCTATGTCTTCCTGCTGTTAACTTTGATTTTAATTACATCTTATGATGTGAAACAGAAAAATACCAGTAGTCAGAAATACCTGATTGTGGCCAGCGAAATAGTCTGGAAGCCTGAGAAGTACAAGGACCCAAGTTTGATTCCAAGTACCACAAGCCATACCAGCCCAGTAACCAACCAGCCATGAAAACCAGGCAGGTGGCACAGCCCTGTAATCCCAGTGCTGGGAAGGCTGAGACAAGATAATTACTATGAGTCTTAGCTTTGTAGCAAAACCCTGTACCAAATAAATAAGTAAACAAATAAAAGATTTAAAACTACCTGATGGTACTGTACTGTCATAAATGCACAACTGATAGATGAAGTTGGCTGGGAAATGTTAAGTCCATTTGTTTGAAGGTTTTCTTCAGCTCTGATATGTCTTAATATTTTACCAAGGTGATCTATATGTGAAACCGGAATATTGAGGTCCCCACACTATATTTGTTTTTATGTTTATCTGGACTTTTATTCCTAATAGTACTGTTTCTGTGAAGTTGGATTGAACACTGCTTAGTGCATATGTGATAATAATTGTTAGCTCTTCCTGTAGTATTTCTCCTTCATGAACATAAATTGACATTCTTTGCCAGTTTTAATCAATTTGGTGCAAAACCCACACTGTCTGAATAGAGGATAGCTACACATACTTTTCTGAGCTTGTCATTGTTTAGAATAATATTTTCTATTCTTTCATTTTTAGTTTGTGAGGGGTTTTTATTGCTATTAAATGTCTTTCTTGTATACTGCATATGATTGAATTTTGTTTCTTGAATCTTTCTGCAAGTGTTCATCTTTTCATTGGGGATATGAGTCCATGGACAGTTATTACTAATAGGTGTTAAGTTTTTCCTGTCATTGTCTTATTTTCCTGTTGATGATTACTTGCCTTTACTTTGTACTTAAGCGCTTACCCTATCTGGAACATTTATTTAGTTAGATATTTTTGTCACTGTTGGCTTAATTTATTCTTTCTAATGCATCCTTAAAACAAAACTTCTGCAGGGGTAGTTTAATGATAATAAATTTCTTTAGCTCGTCTTTATCATTAAAAGACTTATTTCTTTGATATTTCTAAAAGATACTTTTTTCAGGATATATCGTCGTGGGTCTGAATTTTTGTGTGTGTGATTGAAATGCCTCACTTAAATTTCTCATCACGTTTATATTTTGTGTTTAGATATCTGCTATCATTTTAGTTGGTTTACCTTCCAATCATGCTGATTGCAATTTAATGTAGCTAATTTATATGCATGTTCAATTTTTCTTTGTTTGGATTGTTTCTGCCATTATTTCAGTGTACTGACTTTTATGCCATTTGACTTTTCTCTAATAACAAATCATTCATTATAGTCCTGTGTCACCCATAGCTGTCCTATCCATTTTTTCCATTCTTTTCTTTATGAGCTTTCACTAACTGGACACTGATAGTAGTCTCTTCTTACGTGCTTACGTTGGTTACTTATGGTGAATAAAGTTTCAACAGGATTTTAAATCCCATGCATTTTTATTTAATGCTTTTGTAGACTCTTTCTTTTCTATATTTGTCATTCATGTTTTTCCATCATTTTATTTATGTCTGCTAGCTTTTAGTTAATTCTTTCATATATACTTGCTGATCATTTTGTTTATTTTTCCCAAGATACTTTTAATTATTTCTTCTGTGACAGTGCAAAATGCCTAACTAATGTGTTTTCTTTTTTTCTCCTGACAGCATTTCAAATAATTCAAGTGTGAATCTTTTGATTTTCTCCCGTTCAACAACATTTAAATAAACTTCAGTTGTTTCTGCTATTTGCTTTTGCTTTCATTTTTATTCTTCAAAAGAAAAGAAGCCCTAAGATCCACGTGGCAAAACGTGAAGATGTTCCCCACTGTCCAAAAGGTAGGGACAACGGGCTTTGAGCACCTGGATCCTCGGATTCCTCTTCATTCTATGAAAGAGGGTTTTAGCTGCTTTATGAACCAAAGGAACAGTCAGATATGTCTGTGCACATTTCAAAATTAAAAAAAAAAAAAAGCTTAGTGAAGTACACTCAGTTGACGATACTATCAGCGGATAAAATTTATGCATTTGTTTATCACTTTAAAGTTTATGTAGGATGATTCAGGTGTGGAATTTCTAACTTAAGAAAATTTTAAATGTAATTTGAATATTTGTAATTAAAGTTGTTCCATAAAGAAAAAAAATTAAAAAAAATAAACTTCAGTTGATTTACAAGTTGTGGGAGGCATTTTTTCCCTTTTCCTCCGTTTTTATTGTTTATTTGTTTTTGTCTTGAGGCTTGCAGATTGATTCTAAGCTCTAATTACACATTTGATATTTTACATAATTTTTGTCTCATTTCTTTTCTAAGTACATGCTACAGAAAATAGTAGGAAGACCCTGTTAAACATGAAGAGATGAGAGGTAACAAAAATTACTTGCCACACAGGAAAAGATAAGTAAGTGAGATGTGTTCATGGAACATGCAGTTGATATGTGTGAAGACTTCCTTATGTGTGTAGCAGTTGAACCAAAGATTATTCCTGTGGTAGAGTTCTATTTATGTTTACATTGTACCTCACATACATTTTTATTTCTGAGGTTTAGCTCTTAGTTATTATAAGAAAGTTCACAGCTAATGTGAAAATGTTGATGTTTATTTGAAATATTAATACATATTGACAACTTAACATTATTTTATGTTTTTGTTAACTACACATTGCATAATATAATAAGAATTTCCTGACAAAATATCAAGACCAACATGATATTAAGAATGTTCTGGACAAAGGATAGGAAAGCAAAACACATATGCAATCAGTGTGATATATGTGTATGGAACAAGCACTTGTCATGTATGCAGACTGCCTTAGAAGTGATAATTACCATCTAATTTTTGTAGAGTATTATTTGTATTTTTATTACAGTTCATATAGGAATTTACTTCTATGGTTCATTTTTTAGACTTCATGCACCAGTAGCACATCAATATTAAAATTTTGATGCTTCTATATAAACACCCAATAAATAATAAAAATGCTATTTTTTATTTTCAAATATTTTAAGCAGTCACTATTTAATACAAAAAACTCATAAAATTAACAATTCATCAAGTATATTCTAGAGAATAAACAGGTTTGACACATCATTTTTATGGGACCTTTCTGAAAAAAGTGTGTTATGTTTAATCTATAAAATATGAGAAAAAAACAGAAAAAAGTGTGCTAGGTGTCCTGTTGTGGAGTGAAAAGAAAATTCATAGCGAAGGGCTCCAAGAAAGAACAAACAGGAAAAATACAAGAAAAGATAAATAGCACTGTAAGAAATGTTGATGTGAAAGAAACAAGATGAAAGGGTAGAAAAGCAAAGAAAAGAACAATAAAACTGAATACTGTCTCAAGTGTTCTTTTTTTGTGATGAGGGATGGTGGACATAAACAACATCAATAAGTAAAAATGTAAATATAACTAAAAATGTTTAAAGAAATGTATGAACAATGTGATACTATGAAATTGTTGCAATAAATACATATGAAAAACAAAGTGGCATTAAAATTCTCCTTATGGAAGGACCAGGGAGATAACTCAGTGGACTAAGCAGCTACTTAGGCAGCCACATGCACCAGGGTTCGATCCTTGGTTCTACATGCTATGCCAGCCCAGCCCCCTGAGTGTGCTGAGCCCATCACTGAGACCAGGCACAGTGGCACATGCCTGTAATCCCAGTACGAGGGAAGCTACATCAAGAGGATCACTAAGAGTCTGAGTTGCATAGTGAAATCCTGTACTAAATATATTAAAAAAGAAAATTCCTTATGAAAATATCAGCTACTGTGATAAGCAAAAAGAAAAGGAGAACTACATAATAAATGAAAGCAAAGGTCACTTTATTTTACTTAGACATCAAGTGCATATGTATTTATAGGTGACTTCTACTAAAATCTTACAACACAGCTAATATCAATTTGTACAAAAGCTGTTCTGAATCTTTAAAAATGTGAAGCCATGTAAATGATTTTATACAGTTAGTATTTAATGTGACACTCAAAACAAAATCACAAGAAAATAATATTTTCAGTTAATTATATCAAGGAAATTAGAGTAAAGGCTCTTAAGTACATCAAATATTATAATGAAGAGGACACCATGCTGAATTGATTTATATGGCTGCTTTTTCAGGTCTTAGTGGTGAAAAGGAATTTTAAATATATAAGGGAAATTTGGCAAAATCTATTAGGTAATCATAAAATACTGCTAAACTGATATATTGGGAGAAAATTAAGAAACAACATATGTGATTTCTAATTGCAAAAAATTTACTCCAGAGCCATGAAAAGAACATTTTATAACAAATTCACATGATTGTAATAAAGAACATTTTATATTAAAATGTTAATATAATATTTATTATATTAGAAATATTATATTTATATAATATAATTTTAATAATATAGTTACATAATATATATAATTTATATATTATAAAAGAGCATTTTATATTAAAGTATTTTGATTTGATGTATATAGAGGTTTTAGACAATTAAAATGTTAACATATTTATCAATGAATAAAGTCGAATGTAGCTTAAAGAAAATAAATTTGAGAAATGCAAATAACTATAAATACAATATTTGCAGTATTTCCTAGCATGCAACTCAGTCAAGATCATGGCCAGAAGGCATAAAACATCAGGAAATAATATAGCAAGATTATGATACAAGTCAGTTATAGTAAGTGGAACATTCTTTAACAAGGTGTTATAATATTCCATACCCTTCTTTACTTTAATTATATTTTGGAGACATAGTAGCTATGTAATTTACCTTTCTCAGCGGAAAACATTTGACTATTTATACAGAGTCAATAATGCATAAATCAAGACTGCTGCACTTATAAACTAAACATGTCTTTGTTTAGTAATGTCTAATCAATGTTTATTGACTAAGGTACAAGCTGTGGCATTGAGATAAGGGCAGGATTTTGGCTAGATTCAAAATAAATGTATGGCCGGGCGTGGTGGTGCACGCTTGTAATCCCAGCACTTGGGAGGCTGAGGCAGGAGGATCGGTGTGAGTTCGAGACCAGCCTGAGCTACAAAAGTGAGCTCAAGGCCAGCCTGAACTGCATAGCGAGATCCTGTCTCAAAAAAGATAAAAAATAAAATAAAATAAAATAAAATAAAATAAAATAAAATAAATGTATGTAGTTGTGAAAGAGAGCTCCTTCTATTTTTCATGTAAATTATAAATGAGTCCTCTTGCTCTAAATGTAGTCTGACACTATCACCAGCTAGAGTAGAATTATTAACCAAACATAAGTTCAAGTTTAGATATGTGATGGTTCTTGAGCCTACTGATCTAACCATCATTATCCACCCACTTCTTCAGCGTTCTCTAAATGGTAGCATACTCATACTAGCTTGTAAAATGATACCAAGTCAGCTCAGGATTTTTGAACAATTTAAAAATAAATCACAAATTAACAAGTTCAACTTCCTTGGTATTAGCAACTCCAGTCTTTTAGTGCTATAACACTCAGTCTTCAGTGTTGCAGTGACAAAAATTGAGAGTAACTTTGACTTAGCTCTTGTTGTTATAGATCTTATCTTTAAATATCTTGGACTTCCAGTTACCCCATTTAGCAGCTAGAGTCCATAGTCAGCTTAGAAGATTTCTGGTATTCTTTAGGTGCCTCTGTGAGATCTATGTATGTCTCCACAACTCGAGATCTTCAGTAGCCCTCTGTCTGTCAGTCAAACTTGCTGTTAACAGTCTTTCATGCTGTGAGCTCTTCCTTAGTGAAAAACACTCAGTTCAATTCCACGCAAGATAAAATTCATGAGTGGTCATAAAATCACCTCACCCAGAGTTTACTATCACCTGTGCTACTGCACAGGGTGAAAGTGCACAAAAAGGAAATTTCCTGGACTAACCTAAATAAGATGCATGAATTCTGCTTATATAGTGAAGGAACAATCTGCTGCATAAAGTCACCTACATTGTTTTAGTCTCCTACATTTTGTAGACCTATTTTTATTTTTTGCTTTTTTAAAAACAAAGAAACACACATATTATATATGTAGACCTATTTTTGAATGTCTAATGTCATCACAGAAGAGGCAAGGTCACCTAGAGTTTTCAAGGTCATGTGGCATAAACCCATATTTGACACTTGTTACAGCAAGGCAAGTATCTCCCAGAGTAGATATGAGACATATTGGAAAGCCTGAGCCATCACAGCGACAGTACAGTCAAATTGGGTATAGATAATGCAGCTTATGGATTGACTTCTTACACTAAGTCATGACTGCTACTAATTTGAAGAAGTTTCTAGATGTAGTGACAGTATTGATCATTGTCCACTGTAGTTGGAGGATAATAGCAATGATGCCAGTGGTTCCTCAGCTGATCATGATATTCACCCGATTAGTCAAGATCCTCTAACTGCTTCTGAGATATGAAAAAGAAAACCTGAACTGCCTGGAGCAGGAAAGATAAGTTCCAATTGTTTGTGGAGTTTCAGGTCCTGTCAGGGCTGCAGGAGTATTAGTAGCCTACTGAGAAGTACAGAGTCACTACTGAGGTAGCGACAGACTTGGCAGGAAGACTAGAAATACACTGTAGTTATTCTTCCTGGGCCACCTTGTGTCAACAAGAGTGAGGGATCTGATGGCTATTGGTGAAATCACTCTCCCTGTGTCAGAAGGAAAAGGAAAGGTTTTGACTTCATTTTTCTGTTTCGGAGACAGGGTATATGGATTTCTTTGCTGAATTATGCAGTAAATAGTTTAGACAACTATGTAACACTATATTTAGATATTTGTTTTCATGAAATTAACGCAGCAGACATGTTTTTGAACTTTAGATTTCTGATAAGACAGGCCATATTTGACTCTGAAAATGGTGGGCAATACAAGAAGTGCAATTAAAATAGCTGATGGTAAATTTAAAAGTGGAGTTTTGACATGGAGTTCAGATACCACAGAAGTTTTTTTTTAATTTTTTTTTTATTATCACTGGGGCAGCAATACTTCTGATCTCATAAATTTGCAATATTCTACTATATTTAAATTTCCTCATTAATTTAGGGAACCAACATTTTTGGCATGACAAATAGGATTTCACCTTGATATGATCAAGATTCTTCCTAATTTCAGGTTATTTTTGAAAGAAGAAAATTTAATGCACAAATGATAGAAATATGTTTACTAACATCAACATTGATTTTCCATTCTTTGACAAATTATATGTGTCTGAAAATTTTAGTAAGGTAATAGTCTCTTAGTTAAGACATCAGAAGACAAATACCCTTAAGTAGGGAAACATTGAATTTTCTCCATTGAGAGAAAAATGAATCAAATCATTTTAAGGACTTCATATTTACAGGCTTGGGTTTCAGGTACATATGTAAGTAGATCGAGACTTTACTTTTACAATTTGAATTTAAAGTAAATGCATCAGATATTTTATTCATCTGTATTTTCAGCTTCATTTCATGCAGATGCAATGTAGATGAGAATTATCGTTTAATAAGCAATATGGCAGGGCAATTTATCATAGCTAAAGCTTGGAAACAACCTTAATGCCCATCAGATGAGGAATGGGTAAAAATGATATGCTATTTTATACAATGAAGTATTACTCAGCTATAAAAAATGAACTTGAAGTTTTTGTGGGTAAATGGATGCAGCTAGAGATCATAATCTTAAGCAAAATACATCACATCGGCACGTCAAAATATCTTATTGTCTCCCTAGTGTAAGAACCTGAAAGAGTAAATAACATCTGAAACGTACATTAGATACTGCAAAAGGGAATGAATCTGTTTAAAAATAAAGAACAACTGGGATAAGGGAAATGAGAAAAGATAGGTAGAAGGGAAAAAGAAATATACATGTATATACATAGGATAGCTTGGATAACTGTACTGCTGATATTTGCTGGTTTATTGAAAGAAGCGCTTAGGGCTTATTTCTCTGTCTCTTTTAATGTTTGTTTCTTTTCTTCTTTTGTTGTTTTTTTGCATTTTAGCATGGCTCTACAGGCTCTTGCTACGTAGATCCACTCATAGTGATCCTCCTTACTTTTGGTTTTACTATCATATTTTCTTTCAAACATCACTTGAATATCTCTAAGAAAGGACAGAATTAGTTTTCCGAATGGAAGAAAATGTTCACACTAATCAAAATAATATTGTCATGTGACTTATTCAAAGGATGTACTTTTATTAAAGAATAGCAAATAGTGAGGAAAATATGCTCTATAAAAAATAAGATGAAGACAGTAAATATGCTCCTTCAGTAATAATATACAGCAACATTATGTCTCAGTTAATAAATGGTTGTGACAACAAACATTATTTTTATTTCACAAAATCATCTTACCAATTCTAGAATTGATAAATTTCATCTTTTGGGTTAATATATGTGTGAAAAAAATAAAAGGAAGCAAAGCAAAATTTCAAATGACAATGGAAAAGAATGAAAAGGCAGAGATAACTACATATGCTCTCTCAAATTTTGCTGTAATGGATGACCCAACGTTAGGATAAACTTTCATTACATTTTAAAACTGTTTATCAGTGAGCTCTTGTAGTATTATTTCTCATCAAAATGCACTAGGTGTACTACAGGCAATGCAATTCACTTATCACATACAAAAACACTTATAATTCAATAAAAGCAAATAGTATTTTCATGTCAATATTTGCAAAAGAGCATGTGGAAAAGAAATTACATTATATTTGCCAGTAAAAATAAAACAAGAGAAGTGAATTCTTATTTTTCTTTTCCTGGAATGAGATCTAAATTTAGAAGGTGGTAAAGAAAGTAAAATGACACATTCCCCAAGCCAACTATCTCTAAAATACACCATTTTTAAATATGCCAGTAATTTATCTATATATTTCGCAGACACATTTATGGAAGTTGTAAACTTTTAGGGTTTTTCCCTGTGACAAATAACTGACAACAAGCTGAATCTCTTTCCATTTACAAAATCATATCTACTCGAAACGACATATAACTGCATTTTGGCTAGTGTAGGAAATGAAACCTTATCTCTACAGTAATAGATTTAGAATTCTCAAATGCAGTGGTGATAATAGTAAGATTTTGAAAGCAATTATATCTCCCAAAGTCAAGCAGTGACCTACAAGATTGATTTTCCTTCACTGACAGTGCATTTCTGGGTCGTTTCTCAGAATTTCAAAAATATCATTTATTTCTTTATAAATAAAACAAGGCTAATTTTAATCTTGAATTATAAGATTATCTCATTTATGTTTATTTTGCAGTGTGTATGAATATTAGATATTTAGGAATGATTGCAAAGTTTTAGAATAATTTTCTGTATTTCCTAACTAAAATAACAATAAATGAGCTCCACTAGCACTAAAACAATGATTTAGTCTTATGATAATGATAATAGATTAATCATGCATTTCTCACTGTGCAGAGAAAATAAATCTGTTTTATACATAGAAAACTGAATTGCAAAAGTGAAAAACTACACATCCTCGGTAGTTGCTGCCATCTAGTGCTGAACACATGGTAATGGCAAAATCTGAGGAAAATGCTGTGAGAAGCAGACGAAATATAAAATACAGAGCCATTCAGTGAGTATTTTAGCACTTCAATCTTATCACAATATTAGAAAACGTGAGCTACATTAAATATTAAGTCTTACTTCAATAAATCAGTAATGTTTTCTTTTTTAGATGACATCGGATTTTTGAAATTTTATTTTATTAATTATAATAGCAAAGAAGCAGCAATGAGACAGTTTCAAAACAGGTTATTAGAACAGTTACAATAATACATTGCATATTGCTGTCTTTGTAGTAGTTATTCAGAGTACAAGATGCAGACATGATATCTTGTCTAAACACTACTACTACAAATCTCATTGAACTAAGAGAAAGAAACTATATATTCATTCTATTTTTTTTTTACTATAAAAAGGTCCTTCATTTATATTTCCCTTTTTTGTTTTCTTTTACCTTTTCTGAGATGGGTTTTGCACTACCATTCAAATATTATAGATGCATGAATTGAACAAAATAACCTAGTATAGTTCAATAGACCATAATAATAGTGGGTTATCAGTAGAACTGGCAAAGCCAGAAGCTGTTGACTTGAGCCTTTTACAGTTCAGCATATTGATATGGCTTTAATTATTGTACCTCATGGTTAGACTTTACTGATGGATGGTTAGGACCTAGATAAAGCAATACCTATATAACAAAAACTAACTTGTATCTGACAAGATCAGTCAAATCCCCTCAGTATTTACCTTGAAGTCATGTACAGTGCTTTGTAGAACTGTTGTCAATGTCAGCCATCTGGATGAGTCATGGCCAATGCTTGACCTCTTTGCTCTCTGTGAAAGCCTGAGAGAATGTTTTTCTCTGGATGACTCTCATTAGGCACACTATATACATTGTCGATCCCTTTCCTCTGTGGCCCCATAATCTCCTTGAACAAAAAAATTGGGACACCACTGAGTCATAGGATGTTAAAGAACAGGTTCACTTATGTCCTGAGTCCTCACTGACCTTGAAGAGCTAGGTCCAAAATATTGGCCAACCTTGTAGGCCCTTCTTTTTCTCTAATTTCGTCTGGAAACTTAAGTTGTTAACCATCCAGAAGAGAAACTTAATGATATTATTACCTTTTAACATAGACATTTCAGCTTCATATCACTATCTTTTTGAATATAAAATGCCTTATAAATAACATGCAACAAGTATTTTCCAACAATCATTTATATTCTAAACATTAAGTCCCTATAGAATGTGAAAAAAATAGCTACACATTTTTACATAGAAATTTACCATATACAAAATTGTAGGGGGCCCGGCGGGATGGCTCAGTGGTCTAGAGCGCCTGCTTGGGAAGGCTTGGGCAGCTTCAGGGACTGCAGTTCGATCCCTGGCACCACATGCTGCCCTAGCCCTGCCCTCGGGGCGGGCTGAGCCGGCCATAAAAATGAGTCAATAAACAGCAAAGGTTCTTTTTTTTTTTTTTTGTGGGACCAGGGTTCGAACTCACAACCTTGCACTTACCCAGCAGGCGCTTGTGCCTCGGAGCTATCTCCCCAGCCCCTACAGCAAAGGTTCTGAAACAAGAAAAATAAAATAAAATTAAATTAAATTTAAAAAAATTGCAGCAGGGCATTCATATGGTATTTTTTCTTGTCTCTTATTCTCTTTTAGTACCTTTTTAAAAAAAAATTTACTTGAGAGAGGGTATGAGAATAATTGATAAGACATTAGACACAGTAATGATAGGTGTTCCAAGCATGGTTTTAGTATTATGCATTGTTATCCTCAATGTAGTTGCTTAGTTCACAGACCAGCATGCTTAGTTAGTCAGGGTGAAAATTCTGCCAATTTACTGCTGGTTTTGAAAACCTAATGGAGATTCTTAGGATCATTGTCTTAACCATTTTGTGTACATAAAGGTATGGTTTTTGCTCCTGCCATGTTTCCTAACTTTTCTCCTTGCTCTCCCTTTGTTGCTTAATAGTTAATTTCTTGCTTTCCATTTAACTGTATTATACCTTTCCATTTTTGTTTCTTCTTTTTGAGTTCTCATACTAGGGAGAAAATACAATATTTGCAAATGTGGGTCTGGTATATTTCACTTATGAGTATATCTTCAAGTTACATCAACTTACATATGAAGACTTTTAGTTTGTTATTGTTTATTGCTGAGTAATACTCCATTATATAAAAGCACCACATCTTTTTCATACATTCTTCAGGTGACAGCAGAGGTTATTTCATCTATTATTATCTTAATTCTTCTAAACAAACATCACCAAACTATTGTTGGTAAGCTAAGTTCTTCCTGGCACCTTTTTTTTTTTTTTTTTTTGTATAATGTGTAAGATAAATTATAGAATGAAGATCTTGATTCAGATAATGAAAACAATAATGTAAATAAATATTTGACAAGTCAAAGTGGTGCAAAATTGTCATATGTACCTGATGACCCAGTATAAAACTTTGGTCCCCTTCCAGCTACACAGAGGCAGCTCATGGGCCTGGTACATCCCAAAGTCAGATCTTTTCTTTGCACAACTGAGGCCACCTATGGCAGCTCTGCAGCTGTCATCATGCCACAGAATGAATATATTGAATTACACCATAAACCCTATGGTTAACACTTGCATTATTATGAGAAAAAGAGAAAGAAGGAAAATTGAGAAGCTCGTGAACTTTTAAAGAGTGTTTAAAAATGATTGGCCTGAAGGTTAAGTTTTACCGCAAACAACGCCATGTGAAGAAAATACAAATGAAGATTATCTAGATGTATGAAAAGAAAAACACCAAATAAAAGAAAAATGAAAAGATTCCACGAACAGCAGTACCTGCCTACCTGATGGACAGAGAAAGACAGTCTCATGCAAAAGTACTTTCCAACATGATTAGACAAAAACAAAAAGAAAAGGCTGGAAAATGGGAAATTCCTCTGTCCAAATTTCATGCCCAAGAGAAATCAGAAGGATTAAAAGTTACTCTAACTGGAAAGAGAAAAAGAAGGCATGGAAGAGGATGATTACTAAAGTCTGCTTTGTTGGAGATCACTTTACAAGAAAACCACCTAAATATGAGAGATTCATTAGGCCAATGGGCTTACATTTTAAGAAGGCCCATGTAGCACATCCTGACATGAAAGCCATCTTTTCCCTCCCAATACTTGGTGTGAAAAAGAATCCTTCATCGCCACCATATACAACTTCAGGTATTATTACCAAAGGAATAGTGCTTGAGGTGAACGTGAGAGAGGTGGGCTTTGTAACACAAGGAGGCAAAGTAAATATGCCCAGGTAACCAACAATCCTGAAAATGATGGATGCATGAATACAACCTTACTAGTTTGACAGATATTTCATACAATAACTTCTTATACTTATTGAAGACTACAGACCAGTTAGGAAAACTACAACTTGAATACTGCTGAACAGCCCTTATGACTACATTCATCAGGAAAACTATTAAACTGTAAAAACTTTTTTTTTGCAGGACCAGGGTTCAAATTCAAGAACTTCCACTTGCCAGGCAGATATTTATGCCACGGAGCTATTTCCCTAGCCCCCTGTAAAAACATTTACAAAAAAGAAACCTTGGTCAAATGGGCTGGCCAGATAACTCAGTGGACTAAAGCTCCTGCTTAGGTTCAATCCCCAGCATGCTGTGCTGGTCCAGCCCTTGGGGCATTCTGACCCAATTATGAGCCTGGGTGTGGTGGCACATGCTTATGATCCCAGCACTCCCAGGCTGAAAACAGGAGGATCACTACAAGTCCATTCTGTGTAGTGAGAGCTTGTAGACCCTGTAGTAAATACATGAAAAAAATTGTTCAGATAACGTTAAGTTCTTGAAATGGGTAAAACCTACTGGATAGAAAACTAACATTGTAATTTAATGTTGAAAATTGTTTGAAATGTACAATATGCTACATGATGTTTTCAAATAAACTAATACTAAAATAAAACTAAAATTTTTAATATACATCAAAATAGTAATATCCAGAAATATATTTATCATAACTCATTTTCTGAACTAAAAGCCTTCACGGCAGGACATTAATATTCTATATTTATTTATTTAATTATTTTTATGCATTTGCTCAGGGTCTCGCTACATAGCTGGGACTCATAGCCATCCTCTGTTATCCACTTCTCCAGTACTGGGATTATAGGCATGCACCAACATGCTGGGTCTCAGTGGCCAGCACAACATATGGTGCTGGGATTGAACCCAGGCCTTGCACTTGCCTAAGGAGGCACTTAGTCCACTGAGGTATCTTACCGACCCAGGACTTTAATATTATAATCCTCAAAATCTCAAAGATTCACAGCAAAGTGACATTGAGGGTTTTGTTTGTTTGTTTGTTTGTTTGCTTTTCGGGACCGAGGTTCAAACTCATGACCTTGCACTTGCCAAACAGGCACTTGTGCCACTGAGCTAGCTCCCCAGCCCCTGACATTGAGATTTTTTGAACAATAATGACATTCAAGAAATTTGCTTTCCTCAAAATTCCATATATTTTGATAATAAAAACCCTACAACAATAAAAAAAAATCAAAAAGTTTGGCTGACATTCACTCATTTGTTGAAATCTTTGTTTTGAACTGTCAACCAATTTATACACTGTCCAAAAAGGTGATAATATATGAACAACTTGTATTATTTTATGATTGTTGAGACTTGTGTAACATATGCTATTATAGTTTCTGTCTAGGTGTTCCCCCAAAGCCTCGTGTAATCATGGGGCAGCTTCTGGAACTTGTAATTGATTATTGTGGGTATGGGGGCTACCCCTCCCCTGGGGCAGGTGATTTGCATTTCAGTGTAAGGAAGGAAGAGAAGTTAGCTACTTAAGCTGCTTCTACCTTTTTCCCTGCACTCTTGCTCTTATCTGCTGCCATGAAAGGCTGCCCTGTGCCATGTGCCCCTCTGCTTTGGAGCCAGCTGAGTATGGACTGAAACCTCCAGTAGCTGTGAGCTAAATAAACCTTTCCTTCCCTCATTTTGAGTGTTGGGTGTTTGTCTCAGCAATGAGAGAAGAGTAACTAAGACATATGCCAAGTAAACGTTGCAAACATGGTACAAAAGTATATGCCCTGATAGATGTGAACATGCTTTACACCTTGTATAAAAAAGTTTTCCTGGAACTGAGCCACTAGATCTTTCTTCCTGCAGGAATATTCTGTATTACTTTTTAAAAACAGATTTGTTTCATCTATTTGAAAAAGTAACTCAGGTATCACATTTGATACTTGGTTCAATATCCATACATTTGCTAAAGGAATTGTAGTCTTCTAGCACAGGAAGTTTTTGCAAAACAAAGCCCAATACCTTTAAAAATGTTGCAAGTTTACAATATAGAAATATATAGTATAGTATTTGGATTTCAAAAATACATAAGATTGGTTTCCTATATAAGGAAGCAAAACAAAGGAGTATTGATAATATCAAGTTTTCACCATAATAAGATTGATAGTGATGCCAGGTGTAGTGCTACACATCTGTAATTGTAGGACTGGCCTGGGAATAACCTGGTATACCCTGTGTCACAACAAACAAACAAATATTGATATTCAATCTTCAACACAAATGAAAACGGAAATGGTCACATTGTACAACATTAGAAAGACATAGAAGGTGTTATGCAGCAACTGTGTTGTCACTGGAAACACTAAGCCTTGGCCAGTGTTTTTATTTTATTAGTTCAAAGAGAAGAGTCTTTTTTTCTTTCCTTACCAATATCAATTGGAAAGTGTGTCATGTCCACATCCTGTGCTCTGTTTAACTATTGTGAGGACAACATGCAGTGTGTCAACTGTTAAAAAAATTAATGTTTATTGAAAGTGTTGTTTAATTATTTGATCAATCATATACTTATATCTATTAATCTAAACTGATCTGATGATGAAAATATGTAATATATCCATTGTTAAATTTTTCTGACTTTGAAATTCTGTACCGTATGTACTCTTACTTATAACTGTTTTTCTATCTTTGTTTCTGCAATTTTTAGTATTTAAAAGAAAAATAAATAAAATTAAGCATTAGTAATAAAATAAAATTAACAACAAAAACAGAATAAAACAGCAAAGTCAACAAAACTGAAAGTTGAAGTTTTGTAAAGGTTAAAATAAATTTTAGCTAAAGTAAGAAAAAAGATGCAAATTAAACATAAAAAATATCAGGCATAAATAGTTTCATAAGGACCAGCCAGATAGCTCAGTGGACTAAAGCGCTTGGATAGACAAAGTGCTGCAGCCGGAGTTTGATCCCAGCCATGCCATACTGGCCCTGTCCCTAGACACGCTGAGACAGCAATAGAAACTGGGCATGGTGGCATGCACCTGTAATCCCAGTTCTTGGATCTGTAAACAGACAGAACAGTACGAGCGTGATCTACATAGTGAGATGCTGTAGACCCTGTATTAAATACCTATATAAAAATAAAATAAATAATAAATAAATGTATAATTTCACAGTTTACAAGGAAAATAATAAGCATAAAATATCATAGAGAAATCTTACAAGATTGAGACTGGAGTTGATGAATGATTAATTACAACAGAAGAAGAACAGTATGCGTCTGTCCAAAGAAGCCATCAAAAAATTTCTGAGACAATCAGTAAACTGGTGAGACATCACAAAACTTCCTAGAGAAATAGGAAGAATAGCAAGATGTCATGTATATCCTACCAAAGCAGACATTGTATAATATAATCAGAAGCTCTTGACAAAAGAGAAAGAGGGGAAACATGTATGGTCTGCAAAAAAGGAAAGGAAAACAAAGCACATGTGCTGCTGGTGTAAACCAGACTTTTGGATGGAACATGCTGCTGTCAAGTGTGAATACTGCATTCAGTGTGATAATTGAAGCAAAGATTACTTTTATAGTAGAGATTTCTTTTGGTATTTTTGTTTCAGTTCACATATGAATTTATTTATGCTGGTACTTTTAGGCCTTATAAGCAGATAAATAGTTGATGCTGAAAATGTTAACACTTTTTCTACAGACATTGCATATTAAAATTTAGTATATTATTTTATTTCTCTGTTAAGTACAAATTGTTCAATATAATAAACCCGATAATATTAAAATCTATAATTTATCCACATAAACACTCCTAAAAGTCAATGTGGTCTTTACACACTGCTTTAATTCCCTTTATTAAAAATTTGCTGTGATGCCCACAGGATACATATATGATGCCCTAATTCCTACTGTTGCAGCTAGTTTCTTATGAGCAATAACTTGTCAATCTTATCGGTGATCCCTTATATACATCCTTCCATCTGTACTTTTGATATTCAAAATCTTCATTATAATATAACGTCTTATGAGCTCGTTAAAACTCTTTATACTTAAAATTTAAGTATTATAACATGTGTTAATATGGATCTTTTATCAAACATGGGTAGTTTGGGGGCGACATGCTTCAGGTATACTTTTTTTAAAATTTATTTATTTATTTTTTCTTGTTTCAGAACTTTTGTTTGTTTGTGTATTTATTTTTATGGCCAGCTCAGCCTGCCCTGAGGGCAGGGCTGGCGCAGCATGTAGTGCTGAGGATTGAACCGTGGTCCCTGCAGCCGCCTGCAGGTGCTTTAGACCACTGAGCCATCCTGCCGGGCCCCGCTTCAGGTATACTTTTTCATCCATTTATCGCTTCCTTTCAACAGACAAGAAGGAATTCTACTTATGCATTTCTGTAATTCCTATCATGTATCTGTTGATATACTACATGGAGTTTCATATAGCTCTTATCCATTATTTTAATTTAATCATAAATTTCTCTTTTTTTCCTCAGATTATCAATTTCAGTTGCCTTATCTCAAAAGTTTTCTGGTCTATTTTTCATCCTAAAATCATATAACAAATTCCTTTAGTGATATTTTTCTTCATTTACTGTGCTTTGCAACTACAAAATTTCTACTTGATTCCTATTAATAATCATATATATATATATACATATATATATTAGTAAGGGTCTATAGGGTCTCAATACATAGATCAGACTCGTACTGATCTGTGTTCAGCCTCCCAAGAGCTGGGATTATAAGCGTGTGCCACCACGCACAGTCTTAATCACCATCTCAGCCTGCCCCAGGGGCAGGGCCGGCACCAGACACCAGGGATCGAACCCCAGCTGATGTGTCTGCCTAAACAGGTGCTTTAATCCACTTACATTCTTTATCGACACTCATTGTACATATTTCATTTATTTCTTTGTCTATAGTTTTCTCTAATTCTTTCAGCATATTCACGACACTTCATTTGAAAACTTGGTCCAGTAAGTGCAATGTTTATGTCTCACCACAGTTTATCATAATTATTTTCCTCTGAAAGGAATACACTTTTATATCTTTAGATTTTTTCCAACATACATTTATTGGTACAATTTAGGCACACATAAGTGTCATATTCATTATGAAGAATTTGTAACATACATGATATATCTCATACATACCTTCTTATCTGTACATTTGGATTCGTACATAGTATATGTTGTATATCTCTTTTTCCCATTACTGTCCCCTGCTTTCAAGCACCCTTCCCTTCCCCATTCACAAAACTAGCTTTTTATCCTTTTTTTCTCATGTTTTTCTTACCCTTCCTCATTATACCACCAACATCTTCCCTTTTCCTTTTTCCTTAAGAGATTTTCTTTCTATTTCACAATATCTATTTCACATTTTGGTCCTTCTTTATATATTCCATTTCTCACACCACAGAGATGAGAAATTTATACACGTCTGATTTATTTGACTTATGATTATGATCTCGACATCCATTTAGCTATAAACCTTTCAATTTCATCTTTTTTATGGTCCAGTGATATTCTATTATATGAAAAAACATATATTTTCTGTCTATTCATCAGTTGATTATATTTGAGTTGCTTCCAAGACTCATCTGTTACAAATTGTGCTAATATAAACATGGATGTATATATATATAACTGTGGTGAAATGATTTTAATTTTTCTATGGCAATATTTATTAACAGAATAAAGTTTCTCTTTAAACATTTGGTTCTTTTAATATTATAATATTGTAGCTCTAGAAATTTTTTTTTGTGGGACCAGGGTTCAAACTCACGACCTTGCACTTGCCCAGCAGGCACTTGTGCCTCGGAGCTATCTCCCCAGCCCCCTGTAGCTCTAGAAATTAGGTCTGTTCCTTTGAAATAATTTTCCATTCCTTCTGCTGCAAGAATATAGTGATGGTTACCTTACAAATGACAAAGAATGCAGATATTTTATGTGATTGTATTGATTTAACAAAATACGCTGAATAATTATATTGTGTCAATATTTTAAATCTTTCTGTACTGGTACTCTACATGTAAGACTTATTTTCCTGCCAGGTCAATTAAATATGCAATTAAAGTTATTCCCCCAGGTCTTCTTCCCTGGTTTTTAGTGAAAATTCTTCAGCATATTATTTCCTTACAAATCAATACATTAAACAGAAAAATCTGAACTGTATTCTAAATTATTTTAAAATATTAAAAGTTTTCTGTTGTAATTTTTGTGGCCAGTGATCAGTGTGGAAAATGTCCATCTTTATAAATGTCAAAGCTTTGTACTCTTTGAAATGCCTGCTTTTGTAGATTGTGGCAGAAGAAAGAAGTGAAAATGAAAGGCCATAAAAGAAAAGAAACACTGCAATCAGCATGAGGAATGGAGCACTAGGATATTTACAAAGAATTAAACACTGCCTCACCCATTCTTGATATTGCTTTCTATTTTTTTATTATTGCTGATTCCATCAGATAGCCATTATGTGTAACTTCGAAGAAATGGAGACAGGCTGACATGAAAATTACCATTTAGGAATTTTGAACTTCGAATGTTAAGTTCACAGGAACAGAAATAAATGGCATTTGTAGACAAGAAACTTAGAAGTTCCAGTCTATAGGAAATTTACAATGCTTTGTCTCTTCCCTTTTCATTCCCACAAAGTTGGAAAATATCATCTGATTTGAAGTTATAGAATAATTACCGAAAATGTGAGGTATGGGAAAAGTCTGTGCTGCATTACAATTTAGCATGACAAGCCCCTGGGATGAACAATGCAGAAACACAGAAATCAGTAAAGAACATTAACTTAATGAGCAATTTAGTTGTCTTTTTGATGATGCATGCTGAAGTTTTCTTCTAGGAAAAAAACTTTCCTTTAATGATGTTAGTTAAGATTTTATTGATTTCTAGCACACATGATGTGAGTCAGTAGTAGTGGATTTCTTCAGTGTGTATTAAATATAGAAATTGTTAGAAAAAGGCTAACAACAAAGCCTCTTTCTAATTTAAAGACACTTTAATTCTTGAGACAAAATGTAACCTCAAACACCTTGAGAAGTAATCATAAAGGAATTGTATTAGACCGGAGAGACACAGCATTGTGCAAATTGAAGCATTCTCTGAGGTGACTTTTACACTCTAAACTTGAGTTTGCACTGACAAATGTTCCTGTGTAAGTGTCACCTATGTCTTTTTCACTCTGAGCAATTGAAGATGTGAATAAACTGTACATGCAACAATGCAAGATCAACAAAATTATTCATGTCACAGTCACAACACACATGATATGCCATTCTGGATTGAATTTACATCAGAAAAAAGCATACCTTATAACAATTCAAGTCATAGCATTAAAGAAGCATGCTCCAGAGGTACATTATAAGGGGAAATTTGCTGCTTATTTATGCTTATATAATGTTGATAAGAGTCTATGTAAAAATAATTGCCACAACTGACAAATTTCAGACCCATAACACTAAGAAAACTTGGGGAGGCATGTAAGTGCACTTTATATAACCTCTTTGATCTCCACACACTGTCAAATATATCCATACTTGAAGTTGGAAATCCTGTCTAAGGTGGTGTAAATCATATATATATATATATATATATATATATATATATATATATGGAGAGAAAGAATGAGTCCTTGTTTAAAGTGTAATAGTAATTGAAGATGAGCTATTTTTTAAGAGTTAAACATGGAGAAGGCTGAGGACGAAGATGCAAAAAGTAACAATTTCTTTAACATTTTGTTTTGTTTTGAAAGCTTTTAAATCTTTTATTTTATGTACAAAGAGTTTGCATGGATTAATTCGTAGAGTGGCTATCCTGAATAATCCATCTACGGAAGAGCATTTGGTCCACTTGATGAAGATGATACTTCATACTGATGGAAATACTGGCAGTACACATTTAATAAATATTTCTGGACCCAATCTTATTGGTTTGAGCAAATGTAGCAAAAGTGAGAGTCCTGCTGAATTTCCTTGGCTACTTCCAGTAGAGCTTCCAGCCACCCATGTTGTTTCCAGGAGTACAAACAAGCAAAAGTTCCTAAACACTCTTTGAGAACCTGGGCCAAGTAATGACTTAGCCTATAATAAGAGCATATAGAATTGGTTCAGAAAGCTCTATCCAGAAGGTTGTTAGACTCAGGAACATAAATGAGATATATATGCCCTACATGTTGCATGACTTAGCCTTAAGTAGAACTTTCTGTTGTAGGTTCAAATTAGTCAAAGTCTGATACGCCTTTAAGAAATAATGAAAAATGAGCAAAAGGTAAAACATGTCTTCTCATACCATTCTCAAAGAATTCAGTAAAGCGCACATATAACACAGTTGCAACCAAAACAAAAGAAATAGTTGTTTTTTTAAACCTTTGTACATATTTACAGAAACAAAAATAAAAGCATAAAATTTTTGTGATATGGTTTACTCATAAAATATCCCTCAAAATTCTCATCTGTTTGAATGATGATTAGATTTGTAAATGCTATCCTCATCACAATTCCCTCACTGATACTTCAGTAGGTAAATGTGCTGTAACAAGCTGATGGAGTGGAGTTGAGCATGTGTCACTAGTGTCATGACCTTGAAGAGTCATCTATTCTTGGCTACAGTTCTTCCATTGTTTCTCTACTTCCTGGCTGCTGTGAAATTCGTAGCTGTTCACTACACAGATGCTTTCTTTATATTGTTTCTGCCTCGCAGTCAGAATACCTTAAACTGAAACTGTAATGAAAATAAATCTCTCCTCCTTCAAGTTGTGGTGTTGAGCATTTTGTGGAAGTGACAAGAAAGTGACTAAGACAAGCTAAATGTTCCCCTAGCTGTTATGCACAAGTCCTAGAACAACAAGCACAATAAAATAGTAAAAGAATCTTAGAAAAATCATCGATGACAAATGAATACCTCTAGGATATTAACTCAAATATCACAAAATAAGTGTACAACATTAAATTATTTGCATGTAGATGTGAAACTAAAAATATTACAAAATTTTTATAATTAAAACATGCTTTAAGCATATGGATTTCAGATAAAACAGTAAAATAACAGATCTCTATACCCTCAACTGTTTTTACTGGACCTCTTGGAAGGCTTGAGAATAAATGAAATGAGTTCTATACATGAAGATAGAAAAAGATTAGGATAATGAAACATCCTGGGGAAATAGCTATTAAACTGAAATGATAAGACAAAGATCCTTAGATTTGGTCAATAGATACATAAAACAAATTAAGGTAAAAGTAATACAATACAATGCACAACATTCTAAAAATTAACATCAAGATGTGTTCTTCAGTAGCGAGTGGAGGCTTAGGCTGAGCTAGGTGAAATGGAGCTGGAGGCCATGAGTAGATATACCAACCCTGTCAACCCGGCTGTCTTCCCCCACCTGACTGTGTTGCTCCTGGTCATTGGCATGTTCTTTATCGCCTTGTTCTTTGTCTACGAAGTTACCTCTACCAAGTACACGCAAGACATCTACAAAGAGCTTCTCATCTCACTGGTGGCCTCGCTTGTTACTGGGTTTGGTGTCCTCTTCCTCCTGTTCTGGGATGGTATCTACATATGATTCTCTGGGATTGTATTTTTGAGACAGGGTCTCTCTATGCAGTTGAGGCTGGTCCTGAGCTCACTTTTGTAGCCCAGGCTCGTCTCAAACTTGCACCAATCCTCCTGCCTCAGCCTCCCTAGTGCTAGGATTACAGGCATGCGCCACCACGCCCGGCTTGAATCCATGCTTTTATAAATTAATTTTTTTACTGATGTCAGAAGTGTCCCACTTGCTGCTCACAATAAATGCAGATGGTGACCATCAAAAAATTAATTAAAATTAAAATTAAAATTAAATTTAACAAGTCCTGGCTAACCTGAACAAAACTACAGTGAACAATACTTAGCTAGGTGGCCCATCACAAAGAAAATAACAAAAAAATCCAGTTAAACTTCAACCACAATGATGAGATCCAGTAAAAATTAAAGAAAGAAATTAATTTCACTTCTATAAAAGCTGTGCTAGTATGCAGACAAGGTAGATAAACTTTCAGTTATTTTAAGTGCTTGAAAGTGACTGTGTCCTCTCTTTCAAGTCTTCCTTTCCAAGATGACATAAAAAAGAAATAACAACAGTCATGCCAAAAGGGGCCGAGGTCATGTGGAACCTATTCCCTGCATGAATTGCACCTAGTGTGCACTCAAGGATAAGGCCATTAAGAAGTTTGTCATTTGGAACATAGTAGAGGCCGCCACAATCAGAGACATTTCTGAAGCAAATGTCTTTGACAGTTATGTGCTTCCCAAGCTGTATGTGAAGTTGTATTACTGTGTGAGTTGTGCCATTCACAGCAAAGTGGTCAGAAATTGAGCTTGTGAAGCTCACAAGGACCGAACACCTCTACCCTGACTGAGACCTGCTGGTGCTGCCCCATGACCTCCAGAAAATCCATGTAAGGAAAGCTGGGTCTTAATAGAGTGAAGACAACACTTTTTTTTTTTTTTTTTTTTTTTTTTTTTTTTTTTTTTTTTTTTTTTTTTTTTTGCGGGACCAGGGTTCAAATTCACAGCCTTGCACTTGCCAGTCAGGCACTTGTGCCAAGGAGCTATCTCCCCACCCCCTGAAGAAAACTCTTGAGAAAGAAATAATAAATTGAATGTTACACTTTGTTTTTACAAAGTGACTATGTCATCTACTATACATAAGCATAAGTAAGTAAAGAAGTATGTTAATTTCACTTATAAACATGAATAAGAAATCAGGATATAGGCCTCACTTGGAGAGAGACTCAGCTCAGTGACACCTGTGAACGTATATGCATCAAGTCTTCTCATCATTTCTTTTTTCATTGACTCATATCATACAATAACCTGGGGAATAGAAGACAACCTATAGCCTATTACCAGCTGTTGTAAAAACAGTAGGACTGGTGTGATCCCTAGGGTGCCACTGTGGGGGCAGAGTGTCCTCCTGTGTTGTTTGTACAAATTAACCTGAGGCACAGTAAAAAAAAATGAATAGGTTGCAGAGTTGATTAAGAAGCAAAATCCAACAATATACTGTGCAAGACTTCATCTTTCAATTGATCATCTTCCAAGTATTGCCCAGCTGGTAATTTCAGTAGTTCTATGATTTGTGTCTCAGGAACATCACTGTTTTCATGAACCATAAATAATGCTTTGTTCTGCCTCTATGTCTGATTGACTTAGAAAGTATTTATTTGCAACATTATGATTCAATGTAGGGAGCCGCAAGATGGCTTAGCAGTGTAAAAAGTGCCTGCTTAGGCAAGCTTAGGCAACTGCAGGGACCGAAGTTTGATCCCCGGCACCACATGCTGTGCCAGTCCCACCCCCAGGGCACCCTGAGCGGGGTATAATATAAAAAATAAAATAAAATAGAAAAATTACAAGAAATAAAGAATTTAATGAAGATGCTGTCAAAGTCCTTATCAATTAGAATGTGAGGAATTTGAGAAATCATGTACTAAAAAAGGAAAAGCTATTCTATATGATACAGCATAGTTTGGAATACATCTATAAATGTGTGTGCATTCCACTCAAATTGTATAATCATTTTAAGCAAAAAGCATTAAATCACATTCCCATTGTTAAATGATAAATTTTCTAATTCTGGAGAAATATATAAGAAGACTAAGAAATCTTTGTTAGTAAATATCACTTTTTATGTTATATTCTAGGTATTTCTCTAACATAGGTATTTAATTGATCATATGGCCTCCAATCTACTTCTTGATTTTGAATTTTTTTTTGTATTAGTGTTTAGGTTTCAACTTTGTTTATGTAGTTTACACTGTTTTTATGTGGCAATATGTACTCTTGTATGTATCATTCTTTGTGGTACGTTATGAATTGGTGCCAAAAGAAACAACAAGAAGACCCGATGAATTTAGCTTCAGAGGACTCACTGAGATTAATCTCTCAAAGTGAGCACAGAACTCCAGAATCACCTCAATTTTATTTAGATTTAAAGAACATGCATAATCACTTTAGTAAAGGAGGACTACAAATTTGACCTCAATCCTTCGCCTAACTCTAGGTTCACGCAAATGCTAAGTGAAAAAATTCCAAGCAGAGGAGACAACCCTTAACATCTCAAGCAAGGGGGCAGTTACAAACAGGAAGCCAGCAGAAGAAGTTGTTATCTGCCTCGCTGAGGCTAAGCTTTCCAGAATTCCCAAGTAACAGACCACAGCTGTCAGTGAGCTTTGTTTATTGCTCTCCACCTCTTGAGATGTTAATTTCTTATCTCTACAATTCTTTTGTTCTCAACACTGCTGTGGTCTGAAATTTCACACTTCTTGTTATTTGTTAAATCCTAAAATACTATAAGTAGATTTCTTTCTTTCTTTCTTTCTTTCTTTCTTTCTTTCTTTCTTTCTTTCTTTCTTTTTTGTCTTTTGAAACAGGGTCTTGCTATTCAGTTCAGGCTGGCCTTGACCTCACTTTTTGTAGCTCAGGCTGGTATGGAACTCACAACTATCTTCTTGCCTCTGCCTCCCTGCTGCTGGGACTACAGGCATGTTCCACCACAACCCAGCTCCTATGAGTAGTTTTCAGACCACTGTTCTTGATCCTTCATTTTGTTTTTTAATTCAGTGAGTCTCTTTGATGTGTGTATATGTGACATGCATGACAATCTTTACTGCTCTGTGTCATCAATTTGATACATTTTTATTACATAAAATTTAAAATAAAGTAAATAAATTATTTTTTAAAGTTCAAAAAGTAAAGAATATATCATGTGCAGGTACAAATTCTCTATCACAAATGTAATTTTGTATACCTAAGTTCTGATAGTAAGCAATTAAATTTTTTAATAAATAAAATAATTTATTCATAGTTAATTTTAAAATCTACTCAAAAAATGTACTGCTTTAAGAGGGAGATAGCTCAGTGGCATAAGTTTCTGCCTGACAAGTACAAGGCTCTGAGTTTGATGCCCAGAACTGAAAAAAAAATCAGAAAAAATGAACTGCTCTACACAACAAGATACTTAAAAACAGATCATAATAGCAACTCTCATTAGCAAGTGGAACTGAAAACAGAACTATGCAAATTAGAATAGGGATATTTGGATACACTGTTATGAAACTCTGAACATAAAAGTTGTCCTATTATCTTTGGCAATGAAAGCCAATGCTCCTGTTTTGTGCAAGGAAGTTCATATTTCCTGAGTTATAATTTCTTCAAGGTAAAAACTGGGTGGAGAGTTGAATGGTCTCTTATTAGAATATCACTTATTAGGTGGTGCTCCTCTGAATAATAAAAATGTGAGTACAAGAAATATGGACCAAACTTCCTGGCAAAGTGCTTCACTAACATTTCTTCTGGAAGGATGACAGAATGATGACTTTGAAATGAATCTTGGGCTGGTGAGATGGCTCAGTGATCTAAAGCACCTGCTTAGAAAAGCTTAAGCAACCGCTGGGACCATGGTTTGATCCCCAGCACCACATGCTGCACCAAACCTAACCCCAGGGCAGGCTGAGCCAGCCATGCTATATATATATATATATATATATATATATATATATATATATATATATATATATAAAGAAATGAATCTTAACTGTGAAATGTTTCTTTAGAACTGTGACTTTTGATTCTAAATATATCTGCTTGAGTGTTAGTACCTACAACTGTAGTGTTGGAGAGCACGAATTTTCACATTCCCACTAACACCTAGCTGAACCTAGAGGCAGAACCTAGGAGCGCTTTCTCACTAAACAAGTTTCTCGAGAAGATGAAGATGATTAGAATTAAGCCTGACCCTGGTCATTGCTGTTGAGTAGAGTAAGAAAGTGCACTTTCTAAGCAAGTTATTTCTATAAGAGTGGCACAGGTAAGAGCTCTTAAATCAGGTCATCCCTAAATAGTCCACCTCTGTGACATGTGTGACTCAGTCATGAAAGTCATGTTGCATGGGATTAAGCATCTGAGAATACCCACTGGGCAGTAGATATTTTCATGTAATCCCCTTTGGAGAGAAATTAGGTTAGGTCTGCAGCAGATTGGTGAGAAATTCCTTGGAAGAGAAACGGGTATCTCTCGTCTGTAAAAAACTGAATATTGTATGAGTCAGAGATGTTCTTCAGTTATACACAGTGTCAGGAGGACTTTGTGGCTAGTTTTCAAGTTAAGCTGCACCAAGCTATACATAGCGCGCAAGAGCCATGAAAGAGATCCACTTTCATGGGAAATTTTTTAAATTTTATTTTTTATGTATTTGATTCAGGGTCTATAGAGTCTCACTACACATATCAGACTTGTAGTGATCCTCCTGTTTTGATCCTCCCAAGTGCTGTGATTATAGGCAAATACCACCATGCCAAGTCTCAGTTGCTGTCTCAGTGGGACCTGGAGGCAGGGCCAGCACAGCATGCCTGTGTTCTGTCTAAGCAGGCACTTTAGTCCACTGAGTTATCTGGCTGGCCTTGTATGGGAAATTTTTCATGCACAATAATAAATTAGTACAGTGTCAGAGATTCCACATGAGAGAAAAGTGTTGCTTGTGTGAGGAATGTGGGAAAATTCTTAATTACCACTATAAATTCAACATACATCAGAAAAATTCATACAAAATGAAAGCCAAAAAGGTGCCATAAATATGAGAAATTTTATCTTAAGGTCTTACCTAGTTAATTACAAAATAACTCAAAGTGAACCAAGAATTTATAAATGTAATGAATGTGAGAAAAACTTGCATCATAGATATATCATAGATATATCTGTTCAACACAAGATATATCACAGCGAAGAAAAGCCTTATATATGAAGTAGATGGGGGGAAGGATTAATGGATCAAATTTCATTAACGATCAAAAAAGATTACACTACAGAAAATTTTGTATGTAATTAGTTTTGAAAAGAGTTGACTAAAAATCTAACCTCTGATTGCAGGAAAGAATTCACAAAAGCCTTATGGATACAGTGAATGTGGGAAATTCTACATTGCTCAGTCCCACTTAACACAAGAAAATGCGAATCATTCCCTAGACAGTGGATGTATGTTTATAATTTTTGACAGTAACTCCAATCTCATATACCAAAATAATGAAGTGGAGTAAGACCCTATTTTTGTCTTTACCAACTATGGGGAAACCTCTGGTACCCCTTTATTTGGTACAGAAAGGAGCACACTGGATAGAGACTTCATGAGTGTAACAGTTTTTATGATCCTAGAGCTACACTGTTTAACCTTATCTTGCTCTACAGACTTCATAGTGGATAATAAGCTCAAGAGCTTAGAAAATGAATTGTTTCTTTGTTCTATATAACATGATATACAAAGGAGAATAATTCTGATAGTCCTACCTGAGGGAACCAAAAAGGAGATTTTAATTTTTTACATCTGGTAACCTGCTTTGGAGAGAAAAGCTGCAAATCATACTTATGTAGGACACTGAGGAAGTTTATAATCTGTTATAGATCTTTGAGTTACATCATTGACAGCCTTTGCTGCAGTAGTGTGTCAGTCCCTCCAGTGTACTTATGGAAGAGAAATTTTGGCTCTTTCTTATGTGTTTTCTTGCAGTCATTAATGACATAAATACACAAAGGATCCCACATTCCATCTATTGTGATGGTTTTTATTTTTGGAAAGGATCAACTACTGCCAAAAATATGTGTTCTGTGGGATCCACTGCAAGTTTCCAAAGGTGTCTTGTGTTTGTGGGATGTTGTGTGTATGCATTGTACGTGAGATACATTTCTCTTTTCTACAAATCACTTAGTGTTTGAATTTCCATTCTGCTGTCATTGGTGAAGTTATGTGTGCAGTTTCTTGTATCTTATCTAAAATTTACTTCCTTCTGTTCAATATGTGATATGGATTTTGCTAAGAATTGACGTTTGCCTGCATGAAAGGAATATCTTTTGGGAGGCTTCAAATTTTGTCTTGGAACAGTAGAATGACAAAGCATACTTCTCTGTCCACCTTGTCCGAACTGGCAATGCTGCCAAAACCTCAGGCAAAAATAGGGCTTCTGGGATAAAGCTTCTGATCAGGATTTCCTATGATCCCTACATTAACTATGAAGAAAGGAGAGTTGGTATGACAACATCATTGTCTCTGAGTGCAGAAAAACTTTAGTCCCTGTTTCCAGAGGAAGAATAACATTCCTTCCCATTTAACTATATTTATCATACCTTCTAGTTTTTATTTCTTCATTTGAGTTCTTACACTGGGAGACCATATGATATTTGCACATGTATGTCTTTTTTTTCTTTTTTATGAGTATAGTCTCATGTTGCATTCACTTACCAATGAAAGCTTTGAGATTGTTGTTTTTTCATAGCTGAGTAATACTCTCTTGTATAAAAATGTGACATCTTTTTAATACATTCCTCATGTGGTGGTCATTTGGTTGTTGTCAAGAAGTGTCTATCACAGTTGTGTCGCTATAAGCACCGGCACACATATATCACTATGATATGAGGTTTCCACATCTTTTGGGAAAATTCCCAGAAGGGGAATATCTGGATTGATTGGTATTTCCAGTCCTGTGTTCTGATGAGCCTCCACAATGATTTCCATAATGAATGTATCAGTCCACATTCCCACCAGCACTGGAGAAGGGTTCCAATTTCCTCACAGCCTCTCCAACATTTGTTGTTGGTTTATTTCTTTATGATAGCCATTCTTTCTGGGGTGAGATGATATCTCAGTGTTGTTTTGATTTGCATTTCATGGATGGCTAGTGATATGGAACATTCTCTCGGTATTTATTAGCTTCTAGTATTTTTCCTTTGCAAAGTATGTGTTCATTTCGGATGCCCATTTCTGGATAGTGTCTTTGAATCCATGTTCCAGTGAATATGGTTGGCTCATTTGTCTCAGATAAGATGGCTAAATGTGTTTGTAGTTGAATCTGGATCTTCTAATCTGTTCTGCTGATCCTCAGGCCTATGAGGTATGTTGGTGGTATTTTGATAGGGAATGCGTTAAATCTGTATAACAATTTTGGGATATAGCCATCTTCAAAATGTTGGTTCTTCCTATCCAGGAGCAGGGGATATCTTTCCATTTTCATAAATCCCCTGCTATCTTTTTCTTTTCAGAGTACTTTTGTCGTCAAATAGATCTTATAATTCTTTAGTTAGATTAATTCCTAAAAATTTCAGTCTTCATGATGCAATTTTTTCTGTATTTTAGGGAAGAATCTACAGCAGTGGTTCTCAGCCTTTCTAATGCCGTGACCCTACAATATAGTTCCTCATGTTGTGGTGACCCCAAACCAAAAAATGATTTTTGTGGCTACTTCAAAACTGTAATTTTGCTACAGTTATGATTCAGAATGGCTTTAGGCAATCCCTGGGTTTTGGTCACTCCACCCCCACAGGGGTCGCGACCCACAGGTTGAGAATCGCTGATCTACAGGATGTTCAGGGTCTCATTGCTAGATCAGACTCTTAGTGATCTGACTGTTTACAGCCTCCAAGAGCTGGGATTGCAGGCGCGTGCTACCCTGTCCAGTGTCAATTGACCTCTCAGTGTGCCCTGGGAGCAGAGCCAGCATGGAAGGCCTGGGGACAGAATCCCTGCCCCTGAGCCTGGATGTAAGTGCTTTAATCTGATGAGCTACTTGGCCAGCCTACACAGTGCAATTGTGAAGGGTATTGTTTCTGTAATTTCTCTCTCGGTGTGTTTGTTATCTGTGTAGAGGAACATTATTGACTCTTGGGTATTGACTTTGCAATCTGTTATGCTACTAAATGTGTTTATTAATTCTTGTAGCTTCTTGCTGGAACTTTCTGGGGTCTTCTAAGTAGAGTATCAAGTAATCTGTGAATAATGATAGTTTAGTTTTTTCTTTGCCTATTCTTACTCCTTTTATTCTTTGTTCTTGTGTAATGGTTCTAGCTAATTGTTGCACAGCAACATGTAATAGGACTGGTGATAGAGCACATCCTTGTCTTTGACCTGAACTGAGAGTAAATTATTTTAGTTATTACACATTTTGAATTATGTTGGGTATTGGAGTGCCATAGGTGGCTTTCATCAGGTTGAGGTAGAGGCCATCTAAGCCAGTTTTCTGTAGGTCTTTTATCATGAATGAGTGTTGGACTTTGTTAAAATCCTTTTCTGCTTCAATTGAGATAATCATGTAGTATTTGGATTTAGCTCAAATTTTATAGATTTGCATACAGTGAATCACCCTTGCATCTCTGAAATGAATCATATGTGGTCATGGTGGGTGATTCTCGTAATGATCTTCTGTATTCTCTTTATTAGAATTTTGTTGAGTATATTTGCCTCTATGTTCATGAGGGAGTTTGACCTATAGTTCTCCTATTTAGTTGCATCTCTTTTGGGTTTTTGTATCAGTATAATACATGCCTCCAGGCATAATTTTGTGAGCATTGCTTCATTTTCAATTTCATTAAAGAGTTTAAGGGGCATTAGCATTAAATCTATTAATGTTCTTTTAGAGTTACTCTGTGAATAAAGCAAGATCTCAACTTTTATTTGTTAGTTAAGTTTTTTATTACGTTTTCAATTTCATTTGCTGATATTGTGTTACTGAGAGTTCTTATTGATGGTCAATTTCAACCTATCAATCTCAGTGCCACTCAAGGCAAAAGTAAAGACACTGAAACATATTTGAAATTACGGGGAGCCAAGGTGTCTTAGTTATTCTTTTCTTGTTGCTGGGACAAATACCCAACACTCAAAATGAGGGAAGTTGAGGTTTATTTACCTCACAGTTACTAGAGTTTCTGTCCATATTCAGCTGGCTGAAAGGTAGAGAGGCACGTGGTGGAAAACAGCCTTTCATGGTGGCAGCCAAAAGAGTGGGAAGGGACAGAGTAGCAGCAGCTCAAGTAGCTTCTTTCTCTTCCTCCCTTACATTGAAACGCATTCACATGCCCCAGGGGAGGTGCAGCACCCGTTCTCACAATAATCAATTACAAATTCCAGAAGCTGCCCCATGGCTGCTTGAGGATTTGGAGGGACACCTATGTGTAAATCAAAACACAAGGGGCCCTAAGTCCAGCCATGAAGATGGCTTTTGGGAGCAAAGAGGCTGATCCAGGGCCATACCCAGGTTTT
>PVJA010007310.1:0-69139 GCA_004027025.1 Myocastor coypus | reverse complement strand
AAAAAAAAAAAAAAAAAAAAAAAAAAAGGATAGGGATGTACATCAGCATAAAAACTCTTCCTTTAATCCCCAGTACCAACAAACAAACAAAAGGCAAAAGGCACAGACCTATGAAGGCTGAAATGATTCATCACTGGCTCAGCTGAACTATAAGAAATATTAAAGGAAGGTCTTAAGGTGGAAGGTAACAAACCAAAGAAGAAATAAGAATCTATAAAAAGGAAGGAAAGGCAGTAGAACTGGTTGCTATAAAAGTAAATAAGAAGGTAGGCAGGGCTGGCGAGATGTTTCAGTGGTCTGAAGTGCCTACTCAGGCAAGCTTAGGCAACTGCAGGGACCACGGTTCAATTCCCAGCACCACATGCTGTGCCAGTCCCACCTCCAGGGCAGGCTGAGCTGGCCATAACTAAATAAATAAAATAAACATTAAAAAATAAAAAAAGAAGGTAAGCAGATCATTTTGAGTGCCAGTTTCACATTTGTGTGAATGTGTGTGTGGGGGGAAGTGTACTGGGAATCAAACTCAGGACCTCGTGCTTGCCAGGAAGGTGCTGTGCCCTTAAGGTACATCCCCAGCCCAAAATTTACTTTTATTATTTACATATTTTCAAGAGGGCCAGAGAGATAGCTTAGTGATCTAAAGTGAGCAGAGACTGTGGTTCAATCCCTGGCACCACATGTGTGCCAGCCCTACCCCCCAAAGTGGGTTAGCTGGCCACAAAAAATAAATATTTTCAAGAGATGGCTGTTTAAACAAAATTGCGATAAAGCTTGAGGTTTATAACAAAATGCACACCAGCATGATGATTGGGAAGAGGGAAAAGGAAGTATTTTACATAATGTACTCTCTCTGTGAGAAGATGTATCACTTGAAGGTAGACTATCACAAATTAAAGATGTATGCTATCAGCCCTGAAGCAATCACTAAAATAACTGAACAAATTACAGGTAATAAAGCAACAAAACAGGGCTGGCCAAATAGCTCAACAGGTTAAAGCGCCTGCAAGCAGGGGTTCGATCCCCTGGCCTATGGTGCCAGCCCCACCCCTGGGGATGAGACAGCAATTGAGACTGGATGTGGTGTGGCACACACTGGTAATCCCAGGTCTTGGAAGGCTGTAAACAGGCAGATCACTACGAGTCTGATCTAGTAGTGAGACTCTGAACACCCTGTAAACCTTTCCCTGAAAATAAAAATAAAATAAATTAAACCAACAAAACAGGACACATCACTTAAAAAATCAAATTTAAAGAATCATTTAAAATTGATTGGGATGTAGTCCAGAGGCACATGATCTGCCTGGTGAGCAAGCTCAAGGTCATGAGTTTCATTACTAGTACAAAAAAATAAAAACAAATAAATAAAATTAATTAATTCAAAAGAAGACAGAAAAAGGGAGAAAGACACAAAGAACAGGACAAATTAGAAAATAACAAATAGATTTAAATTTAATCCTATTAACAATCTTATCTAAGCCCAGTAGATGACTATAATACCAGCACTTGGGTGGCTGAGGTAGGCAGACCATTGTGAGTTCCAGACCAGCCTGGGCTACAAAGTGAGATCAAGGTCAGCCTGAACCCTGTTTCAAAAAAACAAAAAGACCAAATATCATATTAAATATAAATGACCCAAATATCCAAATAAAAGTTAGTGATTTCCACACTAGATTAAAAAAAAAAAAAAAATCCAGTACAGACACTTCAACGACATAAGCAGGCTAAAAGTAAAAGAACAGAAAAAAATATACCACCTTGACACTAAGTAAAAGAATAATGGATTATCTGCCAAATTAGGTTTCAAAGCAAATGGTATTTGCCAGGCATCATAAAAGTTATTTCATAATGATAAAGGGGTCAATTCACCATGAGAATGAGATCAACCTAAATATTTTATGCATGATGCAGAAAATGATAGATGCATAAGTAGAAATAAACATAATAACTGCCATATCTATCTCAGTAATTTAACAAATAAAAGAGCAAGCATGTAGAAGACTTCAGCACAGGATCAACTTGCCTCAAGTGATAGTTATGGGCCATAATGACATAATCAAACACACTGCCTAGCAATTTACAGCAAAATATGCTGCTTATTACAAAATACTTTCTCTTAGGTATACATGGCACACTGTCAGAACACACCGGATATGGGGAGCGTATAATTGTAATCCCACCATTCAGGAGGCTGAGACAAGAGGAATGTAACTTTGAGCTTAGCCTAGGCAACTTAATAAGGAGACCCTGTCTCAAAAAAACTATTTATAATTAAAGGGGTTGGGGATTTAGCTCAGTGTGAAGGCCTTGTGTTCAATTCCTAGTAATTCAAGAAAAAACAAAAAAACAATAATCCACACCACATCACTGACCACAAAACGAGCCTTAGTATATTTTAAAGAATTTTTGTCTCTGTTTTCTTGAGTTCAGTAGTGTAGTATATACCTGCAGTCTAAGCTACAGGGCACATTGAGGCTGAAGAGTAGCCTAGAGGAATTGAAGAGCATCCTGGACAAACACGACAAAAGAAAAAAAGTTCTTTGGCCACCTGACTACATAGGATTAAATTTGAAATCTGTAACAGAAAGCCAGGTGGAAAATTTTCAAAGAACTGGAAATTAAATAGCATACTTTTAAAATTCACATGGAGTCAAATATAAAATCATAAGGCAAATTAGCAAATAATCTGAAATATGAGAAAATAGATCAAAATTTGTAAAACAGGAGTAAAGCAGTATTTATGGATAAATCTGTAGGAATAAATATCTACAATAGGGTTTAAAATCACTGTTGATTTCTCCATTAAGAAACTTTAAAAAAGACAACTTAAGTCCAAAATAAAAGAAATAAAGACAGAACAAGAAATCAATAAAATAAAATAAAAAACAACAATAAAGTGAGATCAGTAATGTTGGTTCCTGTGAGATCAATGAACACTTTAAGTCAGGCATCATGGCCCACACCTGCAATTCCAGCACTTAGGAGGCTGAAGCAAGAGGACGATCATGAGTTCAAAGTCAGCCCTAGCTACATAAGTGAGTTCAACACCAGCCTGGACCCCATAGCAGAGACTGTGTCTCAAAAACACCAACGGGGAAAAAAAAGGAAACCTTCAGAGAATCAACTGTGACAACAGTGAGTGTGCACAATGATGGTGTTTTTCTTGTTTCCATCTAAATCTGAAGTTATGTAATGAAAGATATATTTCCACTCTACATATTTCTATCTGAAAAAAAAAAAAAGATATAATCATCCTTGGACATGGCATATAGCTCTTTTGAACAATGAGTTTCCCTAGAAGTAAAGAAATGATATTGGATTAGGTCAGTAGTAACAAACCTTGCCACAGCAGGCTGAAAACTCTAAAAGGTTCACCATCATGAGGTCAGGTCATCTTTAAAAATTCTCTAAGATCTAAATTAGATCTTGTAAATGTTAAAGAAATGATATACATTTACTATTAACAGCTCAAAATGACCTGAGCAACAGGTTATTTTGGTAAAACCCTGGAAACATTCCTCAAAAATAACTATACTGTACAAAGAGGAAAAATTGTTTGATCCACTCATAACTCAATTAGTATTTTCAAATAACAGCTTAGGAGGAAGAAAAACCAAAGGACAATTTTAATCTAATTCAAAACCAAGGACCAGTAATAATAGTTTAATTTTTACTTCTCTGCTTATCCTCTAAGGGGGAACTCCTATCTGTGCCCAAAAGGTGGTAGTAGTGGTGGTGCATGTCTTTAGTAACAAAATTAAGAAGTGAGAGACTACAATGAAATAAAGGCTCCTTGATGACAATTAGATCAAATGACTCAAATGCTACTATGAGCTTGATATACCAGTGATTTTTCTGCTGCTGTCTTTTACGAGAAAACTACATTTTAAAAATAGACACAGAAGGCCTGTGAGATAGCAGACTAAATGCCTGCTTAGATAAGTGCAGCAACCAGGGTTTAATATCCAGCACCACATGCCCCACTGGCCCCAGGGCACACTGGGCTGGCCAAGGAGACCCAGCATGGTAGTGCACGCTATAATCCCAACACTGGGGAGGCTGAAAACAGGCGGATCACTACAAGTCTGAGCTGCACTTACTTCAGTAGTGGTGAGACCCTGTATAAATACATAAAAACAAAACAACAGACACAGATAGGAATATGTCCTGAGTGTCCAGATTTGGCTAACCAAGTAGACTAGTTATTCTTTGCCCAGCAGTTAACTTTAAAAATATAGGCCAAGGAGTCAAATCACCTGAGTTAGCTATTGGCCTTATCATTGTAGGCAAACTGTAGTACCTAACCTTATATAGTGGTTACTGTAAGGATTAGACAAATATAACCGGGATTCTTATTGTTTTTTTTTTTTTTTTTTAAATAAGGAACATCAGAAACTAAGATAATTCTAAAAAATTATTAAAACACTTTCAGCAAAATTTGTATTTTCCTTAATTTAAAATTCTCTTACAAAGCTATACATCTATTTATTTCAGTAAGATGGTCAGTGCTTATGAAAACATGAAATACATCTTTCTTTTCTTTTCTTTTCTTTCTGTGGGACTGGGGTTCAAACTCACAACCTTGCGCTTGCTAGGCAGGCACTTGTGCCACAGAGCTATCTCCCCAGCCCCCAAATATACATTACTTTAAAAGTTTCTAGAGACTCTCAGAGGCCTACGTTACTAGATTTTATAAAGTTGGGCATAAAGATATATTTTACTAGGCTTTTTTGAAGTAAAGCTTCTAAAGGAACACTAAAAATGCGTATTTATATACAGATTATACAATTTAACCTGGAGACAGATGTCTTTTTGTAAAGAATATCAGCAAAATGATTTCAAACAATGCTGTGAAAAGTCTTAACCTGATTTCTTCTAACCCTTTAAATAAAGGGAAATGAACAGGAGTTAGGAGTATTGCATGCTAGTGGGATAGGCAGGATATTTCATTCCCTCTTATGAATCCCCTCACTGTTTCATATAGACAGATATGGGAGGTGAGACTTGGTTAGGTTGCATCTTTCCACTCTTTCCTATAACTTTTAGTGAGTCATGAGTCGGTAGAACTGTGTAGTCCTTTGAGCCATGATAGAGTGGGGAGTTTTTGGAGCTTACTCAGACTTTAGGTCCATCTTTTTAGAAAACATATCTACCTATTTTGTTAGGTTAAAACATCCTGCAACAATTGAAAGTCAAGTGCTTGGCAGTTTTAGTGTTCTTTTAGAAGCTTTACTTCAAAAAAAAAAAAAAAAACCCACAGGATTCAGAACACAGAAATCACTTCTGATATAAATAATGGAACAGGGGCCCGGCAGGATGGCTCAGTGGTCTAAAGCTCCTGCTTAGGAAAGCTTGAGCAGCTGCAGGGACCGTGGTTCAATCCCTGGCACCACATGCTGCACCAGCCCTTCCCTCAGGGCAGGCTGAGCTGGCCATAAAAAAGAAATAAACAAAAGTTCTGAAACAAGAAAAAAAAATTTTTTTTAAAATAAAAAATAAATAATGGAGCAAACACACACTTCAGAGTAAACAATAGAGGTGTCGTAATAAACTTAAGAGAATCTGCATCTATCAATTTCCACAAATAGCCTCAAGAAATAACTAAATCTTACCAGTTCTAATGGACTCAACACTGCATTAAGCAAACACTCTCATACACAAAAGAATGTGACTTTTTTTGAGATAGGGTCTCAATTGTGTTGTGCAAATTGGATTCCAACCTACCTAAATGCTGAGATTCTAGGTGTGCACCACCACAACCAGCTTACTATGCTTAGAACATTTAATTTTGATGAAAACTGTCCTTAACTTACAGGTAAGCCAGGAATAAATTAATTGTCGACATTTCCAAAAAATAATGAAGTTAATTTATTAAGTAATAATAATTGTTGGGTGCAGTGACTCATTCCTGTAATACCATCACTCTGGAAAATGAAGCAAGAGCCCACCCTGGGCAATTTATTGACTTAGGAAGACCTTAAAAGAAAATTTTAAAAAGCTGCTGAAATTTTAGCAAGATCTTAAAAGAAAAATTTAAAAAGGAGTGGTGCTAGGACTGTAGCTCAGCGCAAAGGCCCTGAGTTAAATTCCCATTACAGGACAAAAAAATAGGTGGAAGAAGGTAGCGAATTTGTATTTTAATTTAAAGACCTTCCCTTAAGCCTTATGAGTCAAAAGTAGTATCTTCTTTGTACAGAAATCCAGCTTTAACCAAGTACTTGAAAGCTCTTGATTTAATTTCATGAAATGCACACTTACACCATGTATTTCCTTTTTCAGAGTGTATTACTGTAATCAACCTTTCAGGTAACTGCAGACTCAATCTGAGTACTAAGCTTAAATCATTCCGGGATACCAAGAGACTGCTCACCACTTGGTTCTACGTTCTCATAAAAAATGTAAGCAGCAGACACACATAATAGAAGCGGGGGAGGGGGTAGTCTAAGCCTCTGAACAATTTACTTAAGATAGAGCAATTTTGGAGCAATTATTCAACATCACGAACACAATAACAGCCCCCAGAACAACCAATTTTCTTTCATCATAAAAACAATCTATCCAAACCAGTATGTAAAAACCTTGAAATGTACCGCAACACTAGTCCTTTATTCCAAGGAATCAGGGGAAACCGGGTCGTTAAAAATGACCGGAAATGGAAGGTATAGACATAAAACGACTCCAACACGGAAGGATAAAACGCAAACAGCTCCACCACAAACAGCCCGGAAAAAGAGGACTCCGGTCGCCCCTCTGCTTCTGTCTTCAAACAATTGTAAAACCCACACACTTCAGATTGGGTACAGATGAATTTTAAAACGGGTCACGCACCAGCCAGGGTCCAAGGCGCCCGCCCGGGGTCGCGCAGACCACACCTCCCGCCCGCCCCAGGCCGCGCCCCTGCTCGCGCGCGCGCACACGGCCCCGCCGTTCCCGCTCGCGGCCCCAAGGCAACACGCGCCCCGCGCTCGGCTCGGTGTGGACGCCCTCGCGGGAGCGCGGCCTGACGGCCGCCGCAGCCTGGCGCTGGTCCCCTCCCCCGCCGGCCCGGTACTCACACACGCACAGCTCCACCACGTACGCGTAGTAGGACCAGGCCACCACGAAGGTGATGAAGAGCACCGGCACCCAGCCCACCACGCGCTGGCAGAAGCGCCAGAGCGTCCAAGGCGCCATATTCTGCGGGCGATGGTCTAAGCCCGTGCCGCTCGTCTCCGGGTAGCGCCTGGCCCCCGGAGGCGACGCAGGCGCTCCCAGCGGCTCCTCACTCGGCTCTTCCGTGTCCGAAGTGGAGCTGCTCGAGGTGAAGGACCGCGGCTCCTCGGCGGCTCCGCCCCCATCCCACATCCCGTTCCCACCCCCCTGTGCCCGCCTCTCACAGCCGCAGTCGGCTAAGTGCGCCGGGGGCGGGGCTTCCGAGGGCGGTGGGGCGGGGCTGGTCGGGTTGGGCTTGGGGTTGGTGGAGGGGGGCGGGAAGCGGGGAGGCGGGTGGGGTTTGGAGTAACAGCCGGGCGGAAAGAGCCCATGATGAGGGGAACAGGATGGCTGTTGTGGCTGGCTCAGTAGGCTGGACGCGCACCCCTGGTCCTGTAGGACCCAGACAACTGGGGCACCTTTTCAGCTGCGGCCAGGCCTTGCCCCACCCGGCGTAAGGGTTCGCAGTGTGTGCGGCTGTGGGGCCCCTCGGGTGAGTCTCAGGACCATTTCTGGAGTTTGTAGCCTCGCCTCCACTACTTTTAGATGATTTTAGATGGAAGGCGTGTAGATTTTGTTTGATTTAGAGCCCAGTTTTAAGATTGAGCTGTGGCAAGGGGAATAATGTAAATGGCTCTTTGCCCGCACTCCTCCCCCAAACAGCTGTAAATAAATTTTAAGAATTTATTTACAGCTGGAAATTGCTAAGGTATAACTGGAATCACAGTAGAACCCAGAAGCATCATTGTGAAGACATCATAATACCAGGTCAGAGGCATTTGAAATAATTCCAGATAAAATAATTCCTTCACACCGAGTTGTATCCCCAGCCCTTTTCTTTAATCTTGAGGGGCCCGGCGGGATGGCTCAGTGGTCTAAAGCGCCTGCTTAGGAAAGCTTGGGCGGCTTCAAGGACTGCGGTTCGATCCCTGGCACCACATGCTGCGCCAACCCTGCCCTCGGGCGGGCTGAGCCAGCTAAAAAAATGAGTGAATACAGGCTCGGCAGGATGGCTCAGTGGTCTAAAGCACTTGCTTGGAAAAGCTTGGGCGGCTTCAGGGAGTGCGGTTTGATCCCCAGCACCACATGCTGCACCAGACCTGCCCTCAGGGCGGGCTGAGCCGGCCAAAGAAATGAGTGAATGGGCAAGCAGGAGTTCTGAAACAAGAAAAAAAATAAATAAGTAAATTAAAAAAGAAAAATAACCTTGAGATAGGATTCGGCTAAATTGCCCAGTTTGAACTCGAATTTATGGTCCTCCTGCCTTAGTTTTCCAAGGTTCTAGGATTACAGGCATGCACTGCAACACCTAGCTCAGACAGCATTCTTAGTTCCTGCTCGTACACGGTTAAACTGGGATTTTATTTGGTTACTGCTCACCAAAGTCCCCAGCAGAAGCCCCCCTTTTATGCGGTTAAACTGGGATTTTATTTGGTTACTGCTCACCAAAGTCCCCAGCAGAAGCCCCCCTTTTATGCTGATATAGTGGTAGGAAAAGCTAATAATAATTACTTAGCCATTGGATGCTACTGCTGGAAGTAATGAAGCTTGTGTAAAACGTTTTGTTCTCCCCAGTTTTACACCTTAAAAATCTTGTTAGTAACAGAGTTGACACTAAGTTCTGGGTATTTAAGTGGGTAGTTTCAGCTTATTTTCCAGAGAAACTAATTAGGTTGGGTTGAAGATGGAATTTAGATTGTTACAGAAGAACCTACAACCCTTTTTCTTCCTGCCCTCTGTATATATCAGAATTGCATTCCTAAAGCTCAACACTTCAATCCCTGATGCCACCAAAAAAGAAGCTCAACACAAACAGCACATTCTGTACAAGCTGTGTCAGCTGGTCATGGTTTCTATTGGTTATGTCATTTTGTTTTTGACACAAGCTATAAAATATAGCATTAATTTCCTAGGGCTACTACACCAGAGTATCAGACTGGGCTGAAAACACCAGAAATGTATTGTCTCATGGTTCTGGAAGCCAGAAGTCCTAAATCAGGGTATGGGCAAGAGCCCATGCTCCCCTTGAAACTCATAGGGGGAATTCTTCCTTGCTCCTTCCTACCTTTTCTTGGGGTCCATCAGTCTGGCTTTTAGCTGCATCTCTCCAATCTCTTTGTGTTCTTCTTTTCTGTCTGTCTCTGCATTTTCTCCTATTAGGTTACGAGTCTGTCCTACTGCAGTCTGACCTCATCTTCAGTAGTTATATCAATCATGACCCTTTTTATTTTTTTTTATTTTTTATTTTTTATTTTTTTTGTGGGACTGGGGTTCAAACTCACGACCTTGCACTTGCCCAGCAGGCACTTGTGCCTCGGAGCCATCTCCCCAGCTCCATGACCCTTTTTAAAATAAGGTCATGTCCTAAATTGCTGTGTTGTGAAACATATCTTTTGTGTGGACACCACACATGCAACACATAGTAGTTTTGACTCTTAATTGAATGAGTCACCTTCCTACCACCTTGAAGATAGTATTTTTTAAACATCCTGCTTCCCCATTGTGCAGTGAAGATACAGGATATTTACCAATAATGGTTGGACAGACATTTGAAGGCTTCTGTTGTTACCCAACTGTTTTTCCTGTTGGTCACCAGCCAGGTATCATTAATTTCTGATTTCCCAAAGACTGTCCCTCACATGTTTAAATAATGTGTTGACTTTCTAGAAAATGTTTCTGATTTCTTGTCCTAAATCCAAAGATATTCCAGTGAAGACACATGTTATAGCTTGTATCTAGATGTTCCCCCCTCCCTTACGCCCCCCGCCCCAGGCCTCATGCACGCTCATAGGTGGGGTTTTTCAGAGCTAGCTGGGTCTAGGATGTGATGGCTGGGATTAAGAGTGCCCCACTCTGGGATGCAGTGGTACTGCCCAAAGGGCAGATAGCCTGGGTGAATCATAAAGGGACAGAAAGGAAGCATTTGTTGCTTGCTGCTTGATGCCTTCTATGTCCCCTGCCATAGATGGTTGCTCCTTTGTGATATGTCCCTCTGCCCCGCTTTACAGCCAGCTGACAATGAACTGAAACTTGTACAAACTGTGAGCCAAAATAGACCTTTCTTTCCTTAACTTGTAGGTATTTTGTCCCAACAATAAGAAAAGTAAGACATTACATTTTGGGACAGGTTAGTAACATTTCATTCTTTTGGGAATAATTCTGCAGTTCTTAAAACAAGAGTTAATGTTCATTTGCCTAGGAGCAATAGCAGCCAATATCCTAACCACTCCTCCTTTCCTTTGCTCTATTGGGCCAGTGATTTCCCTACATCTCTGCTTATGATTGTGACAACAGGGGATTCCTTAGAGGTGATGCTGTGAGAAAATTTATATCTTATGACAGTTGAGGTGACCCTGACTGGCCATAATATTCTAGTCATGGTAGAAAGAATAGATTAAACATCTAACACACATTTTTCTGTTCCTTTTTTGGAGGAATGGGGGGGTATAGTGGTTGGGGACAGGGTTGAATTCCTTTGTCTTTTAGATTTTCAATTTTTATTTACTGTGAGGCTTCAAAGCAACCACACTCTCCCAACTCCCTATCTGCTTGACAACAGAGACAGTATTCTCAGTAGGGAACTCAGCTCAGCACCACTGCTGTTATCAGCAAGCACAGAAGATCGTAGAGAAGGTAGGATAGGACAAAGAATTTTGCAAGTCCTGGGCCATCTGGGGACATCTAGAAACACCCAAAAATTCACACTGGATACACTCAGGACTTGGCCCCTGAGGTGAAAAAGAGCCAGAGAATTTTGGCCACATATGTTTATTAAAGATTATTTAAAGATTATTAAAATCTTCCCAATGAGTTCAGCATAGTGGAAGTTGGAAGCAGCTTTCTTATCACCTCTTGCTACCAACCTAGGTTAGGTTACCATGAACTTGCACATGAATAACAGATGGGTCTGTTCCCTATCCCCAACCAGTATATACTCCATCTCCCAAAAAGATAAACAATTGGGCTTTTTTGATCTGTAGGAACATAGCTTTTAATGGAGACTGGGAGAGGGCAGTCTTTTGGCCTAGGAGGTAAGCAAGCTGCCAGCAGGCCTGGTAACTAATTTCTGGCTTCTCTCATTGTAATCATGTCAGGAACTTGTACTATCTTAAATTCTAACTTCATACTGAGGACCTGAGAGGACCAAGGGCAAATAGAGGCAGCTATGAAGCCTTTTGAGTGATTGAAATCAGAGATGCCATTATGCAAAGTGTGGTAGAATGACAATTGGTGGTCAATTTATAACACCCAGCTGCACTGAACTAGTATGGGGCTGGATGTGGGAGGCCCACCTAAGGATTGTTGCCAGCTGCATAGGAGACAAAACTGGAGAAGCTGTTTGGAGAAGCCAAACCAGGGTGCTGCTGGTTCTCTTGGGCTATTATTCTGAAGGACCTTGCCATGCAGGCTTTGCTGATGAATTTAGTTTTTCTCATCAGACGAGGAGCTCAGAACCTCGTTGTCTCAGAACGACTATGGTTTATTTTGGGAGAGCTCTGGTCCTCAACTTGAGCATTGCTTCTTGGCTCCAAAGGGAAAGATGGTGCATTGCTCAGTCCCCTAGAGAAGCTTATGGTGTTGGCTTTCTTGGTGGAAACTCAGCTTTCCTCATCATCTAGGAGCTCGAGACCTCACTGTTACTAAGGATGGCTGTGGTACTTTATTTTATTTTATTTTATTTTATTTTTTTCTTGTTTCAGAACTTTTGTTTGTTTGTTTATTTATTTTTATGGCCGGCTCAGCCTGCCCTGAGGGCAGGGCTGGTGCAGCATGTGGTGCCGGGGATCAAACCACGGTCCCTGCAGCCACCCAAGCTTTCCTAAGCAGGCGCTTTAGACCACTGAGCCATCCTGCCAGGCTTGGCTGTGGTACTTTTTGAGGGAGCTCCAGTTGGGAGGTATTATTATGAGTTCCAGGTCTTTAGCTGGATTCAGTGCAGGACATAATTGTGAGATCCAGCCCCTCAGGCAGATTCTTTGGTCTTTAGTGTGTGGACAGATTTCTTGCACTCTTGTATATGATTCTTTGGGTGACTTATTATAAATCATTTTATAAAATATGTGTCCTGTATTGTATTGTTCCCCTTGCAAAACCCTAAGCCACAGTACAAAGAGGCATTTAAAATGATTTGACATATGTGTCCAAAGAGTTAAGTAGAAGGAATAAATTGCATCTCAAAAGAACATGAAAATTTGAAACTAATAGAAGAAATGGGAAAACAGGTGAATTTGAAAAATAACTAGAAGTCTTGTAATACTGTGTGTGTAGCTCAGTGGTAAGACACTTGGGTTACCTGGGGTATCACACACAACATAATTCTTCAAATACAAAAAAAAAATTAAAAAACTGTTAAATTAACTCAATAGACAAATTCTAAGCTGGTTACTCAGAGGATGTTCTTAGCTCAGTGGCCTACATAGTAACTCCCTCTAGAGTGAGGATGGCTTTTACCACATGTTTTGAGTATTTCAACCCATTAAAGCATAGACAGTGGCTGAAATTTATGAATAAATCAAAATCGTGATGGCTGTGGTGTGACTTTGCAGTAGAGTCCTTGCCTAGCATGCAAAGAACAAAACCATTTTTCCCTGATGGGGTTCAGGAGCCTGCAACATGGCACATCTGTAGCTAAGCAAATAGCAGAAAAGGTTCTACCTGAGCATGCCCCAGACTCCTGGAAACAGGCCATCAGAATTTGGGGGGCTGATGGTGTAGATCCATAGAAAGGGCAAGCAATCTCTGCTTGATCTGCATGGGGCCAAGGATAAGGAAAAGGCTTTTATGGAGGCTTTTTATTCTCTTTATATGTCAGATAATCTGCAGAAACCTGCAGTGCTGTTAGGTCAGCTTGACCTAGGTGACTGCAGTCTCCTGCCTCACATTGCAGGGAGGGCTAAAGAGGAGGCTGGGAGACAACCAGAGACACCCAGAGAACAGCTTTGCTGCTGGCCAGAGGTCTCTTTTTCCCCCTCCTTTAACCTTTCCGGTCCAGCGTCTCTCCTCCCCTGGCCCCTCCCCTCCATGCATTCCTCCTTGTGCCACAGTTGCTTATTCCTTCACTCCCCACCCAGACACAAGCTGATTTCCTGTTCTGTCTGTGTGCTGTCATGCTTTCTGTTCCCCATGCCACAGTTAGAATGAATCTTTAGAAAATCCAGTTGTTTAACACACATGTTTATTGGGGCTACAAAGAGCCTGTGGCCCTGCTGCCTCACTACTCTCAGCCTCAAGGCCACAGACACAATCCTTACCTGCTTGCTGTGGGCCTAACCCCATGGCCATCTTTGTGTTGGACCCACTGCAGCACCACTGGGGTACTGCTGCCCCTTGTACCCTCAGTCCCTCCTCTATTTCTTCCAGTCCTGGCTCTTCTGGCATTCCTGGGGAACTCTAGGAATCTCTGGATTCCTGGATCCTCTCGGGATCATGACTTTGCTGAGTGAAAAGTAGCATCCTTGCTTCCTATTATTTATACAGCAGACATACTAGGTGTCCTAGTAGAGATGGGTCCTAGTTTATGCTACTTTTTTTTCATTTTTAAATTTTTTTCTTTTGAAATGTTAGAATTTATAGAAGAGCTAGATAAATAGTGCAGAGTTCCTGTAGAGCTGCACCTCACCCCCAAATATCACCTTATTTAGCCATGATGCATTTATCAAAATGGAAACCTTAATCATAGGACAACAATATTAAGAAAATTACAGGCTCCAAGTGGGTTTGCACCAGCAACACCCCCCCATCCTTTTTCTCCCCTAGGATCTCCATGATGTGTAGCTGGAAGATCTCTTCGGCTCCTGTTGGTAATTGTTTTTTAGCCTTCCCTTGTTTTACATGGGAAAACACTTTGGAAAAGTACTGATCAGAAGCACAGACTGGGCAAAGTGCAGCCTCTGTCTGGAAATCTCAGTTTCCCCTTTCCTAATGTGGATTGCTTTTTTGGAGCGCTGTCTCCACTTGATGTCACTTTCCCTACCTTGCTCATTAGGAAAAGGTCACTCATCCCAGCCACACTCAAAGGGAGAGGAATGAAATTTCATCCCCTAAGAGAAATCTGTTTTGCCTTTTTAATATTACTAAGGGAAGAGAAGCTGGGAGCCACTGCAAGGATTGTTTCTCTGTGAAATTCTTCCTATGGCTTTCAGAGTCCTTCAGTGGCCCTTAGCAGCAGTGAGCTCATTTTATTATCTCTTTTGTTTTTCTTTCTTGAAGCATGGTTGTCTAATGGTCTGTTTCTTACTCAGTGGAAGGCAGCCAGAATGCGACTGCAGAGATTTGGCAGGCTTACTACTTGATACCTGAATTTCTGGTTTGGTTAGATTTATCACTTCTGCATTAATGGAAATCTCTTCTTCAGAACATTTCCTGGCCACTGTTCTTCTACCAGTCCACTTGTGCATTATTGACTGCATTTAGACCACAAGGACAGTTTTGGCTCCATAGGAAATGTTGATTGATGCCGAAAGTCATGTGGGAGGTGGAGAGGTTAGTACCCAGAGGAGAGCAGCGATTTGGGAAATCAAGGAAACCAAGGAAACCAAGCTACTCTAGCTCCATCACTGTGAGATCTTTATAAGATCACTTTAGATTAAGAATTCACATATGGAATAGTTCTTTTTTTTTTTTTTTTTTTTGTCTTTTTGAGACAGGGTCTCGCTATGCAGGTCAGGCTGACCTTGAGCTCCCTTTGTGTAGCCCAAGCTGGTCTGGAACTCATACCAGTCCTCCTGCCTCAGCCTCCCAAGTGCTGGGACTATAGGTGTGCACCGCCATGGCCCTACTAGGAATAATTCTTGCAGTTCCTGTCTTGCCAAACCCCTGTATGATTTCCCAAGGTGCTTCTATGTATGATTATTCATTAAAAACAGTCATTTTGGGCCAGGGATAGAACTCAGCAGCATAAGCAGCTGCCTAATAAGCATAGGGTCCTAAATTCAATCTCTGGTACCTTAAAAAAAAATCATTTTCCCTAGATCATAGCTTTTTATCTTTTTTTATTTTGGGATCTCACTATGTAATTCACTTGAACTCATTATATAGCTGGGGCTGGCCTCAAACTATCAGTGATCTTACTCCTGTAGTCTCCTGGGTGCTGGGATTATAGGTGTGCCCCACCATGCTGGCTAGCCATAATTTTTTTTTTTTTTCAGAACCTGGGATTGAACTCAGGCCCTTGTGCTTGCCAGGCAAGCACTTATTCTACTGAGCTATCTCCTCAGCCCCTAACCATAAACTTTTTATGGGAGAGACAAGTTACACTGTAAGCCTGGATATGAAAGGTCCTACATAATAGTAACTAGATCAGTGGGTGGCAAGCACATTGAAATTAGTTATGCTTGTGCTTTCTCTATAGCTTTCTTGATTGTTGTATAGTTTGAGTCATGGAAGGAATCTTGAATATGCTTAGTTGTATTCTCTACCTATTATTATACTATTATCGTGTTGTATTTACAATGTAAAGCAGTAGCAACAACAACAACAACAACAAAAAAACGTTATATGTGAACTAGACTAGGGGTTAGGTTATGCTGTAGGACACAGTTTTGTCTCATTTTGCAGTTCTAGAGATAGAACCTAGGACATTCTGGCATACCATCAAACCATATCCAACCCTAAGACACAGTTGGGGATAAATTGACTTAGGGGTCTGTGCCAGTTTGTTTTCAGTTGTTATAATGAAGTACATGGAGCTGGATCATTTGTAAAGAAAAGAGGTTTAGAAACTCAGGATGCAGCTCATTTGCGAAAACATTGGCAGAACATCGCTAAACATACACAGGGCCCTGTGTTCAGTGTCCAGCACCACTCTCCCCAGTTAAAGAGGGTTTTTAGATCACTGATCAGGAGGATGAAAGTCCAAGATTGGGCAGGAGGCATCAAAGCAGGAGTGCATATGAGACAACATTGTACATGGCTAGACAGTAAGCCAGAGAATGACTTAGGGGCAGGAGTACTCTCTTACTCAGTCTAGTGAGAACTCAGTGTCCCCTGATAACCTTCTTTGTTTTGTCCAAGGCTGTGTAGCAGTGAGCTAGCCAACTCCACTAGGGCCCATGACTCCTAGCATCTCACGCTGGGACCAAACCTCTAGCACATGGACACTTGGGAACCAATCAGCCTGGCCATAGGAAGGTGTGAACAACTTTAAGGGAACAATGAAAAAAAAAATACGGATGGTGAAGTCAGGGCTGGTTGAGTTCAAATCCCAGCTTTATCACTTTTAGCTATATGATATTATAGACTTGGGTCTCCTATAAAAGAATAGTGGTGCTTTATTTATAGTATTTATTGTGAATATTAAGGTGTGGTTTTATGAATAGTATATGTATATTTGGGGTCAAATATACATGGAAGAAATACGTATATATGTATATTTATAGGTATATATATATACTTTTCTATATATACATATGTGCATGTATATATTCCAATATTAATACAGGAGAAATGTAACTCCCAATCTGTTGGATATCAAATATACTGCATTCATGTTCTCAAAAGAATGAATTCCAAGGAGCAGTGAATCTTTAGAATAAGAAAGGTGTATTAAGAGAAGGCTCCTGAGAGAGATAGGTACGGTCCCAAATGGGTGACTGCCGAGGCCCCTTGTCAGGGGTAATTTATACTACAAAGTCATAATATGGGTAATCAACCCAGAGGGTTACAAGTAAAGCCACTTAGGTAATAGTGACAGTCCTCTTTGGGAAAGGATGAATTTAAATGCTTTGGTCACCCACCAGGGAGTCTAAAAGTTGGACTTAATAGACCGGGGGATGCACACTGTAGCATAATCTCAAGTCGTTGTTTATTTTTAAGGCTTGCAGGTCAGGCCATTATATCTCTGTCTCTGTCTGTGTCTATATATCTACATCTGTATTTGGTACAGGGTCTCACTATGCAGATCAGATTCATGGTGATCCTCCTGTTTCAGCCTCCATAGCACTGGGATTACACGTGTGTGACCCCATGCCTGGACTCTGTTGCTGGCCCAGCGCGCCCTGGGGATGGGACTGGTGTGCCATGCAGGATTGAGGATTGAACCTTGGTCTCTGTGCTTGCCAAAGCAGATGCTTTGTCCTCTGAGTTATCTCACCAGCCCTGTATCTCCATCTTGCACCTGCAGCCATAAGCTTGATGTTTTTTATTTGTTGTGTTTACTTCCTTGAGGACCCAACCCCTCCAACATGTATTATTTTCTGTCTTAGCTGTCCTCAATAATGTGGCTCTATGTGTATGCATCTGTCCATCCATCTGTGGAACCCACATGTGTGTGCATCTGTCCATCTGTTTGTGAAACTCACATGTATCTATATTTCCTGGCACATGGTCACTGCAGCAGTCTACACTGTGTATTTCAACAGAGAAAGGGTATTAGGAGGAGTTGGTTAAGTAGGTGTGGGGAACTTAAGGTGTTGGGGATCAAAGAGGGCAGTGAAGTGATACAGAGAACACTCATGTGGACAGCAGCTACCACTCAGTGCCAGGGCCTGGGTAGGGGATGAGGCTGGAGCTTTTATAGTCTGGAGCCTGGTGGGGGAGGAGTGTGGGCTGGTGCAGAGCCAGGGAAGGGAGGGTGGAGTAGGATGCACAATGAGGCTGGTTTGGGAAGGGAAAAAACAAACACCCAGAGACTGGTACTGAGGGCCTCAGGGATGAAAGCTGTGCCTGGACACAAACCTGCTGACCCACTGGACACAAGGCAAGGGCTTGCCCTCTGGCTGCCTGCCTCCTCCTACTGCCTGCAGGACAGAGGAGAGCCAGGCATGTGGGTCCCTGACCAGGGATAACAAAGCCTAGGATGCGTGGAAGGAGCTGGAACAGAGGGGCAGCAGTTTAGTTAGGCAGTAACTCTGTGTAACTTAATTTATTCTTTTTCCATTTACACAACTGCCTACAATCCTGCTGTATAATTTCAAATTACAGGACAATGCATTTATCAGTATTCACAGAACTGAACAGTCATGTTATTTCTAAATTTTTATTATTTGAAATGATGCTGAAATGATCATCCCTTTAATCCTCTCGAGATGAAATTTTCACTGGGAAAATCTTGTACAACATTTTGCAAAGTGGAATAGTTATTATTAGTGTGTTTTTATTTTCTAGGGGTTATTAAACTTTTTCTCCCAATATTGGATACCTCTAAATACCTAAATCCTGATGTTAATAGGAAAATACTCCCATTTCATCTTCTTGGAAAGGTAACTTTCCTAGAATGAAAACCAGCCCCTAGCAGAATGTGTGGACAGAGTAAATTCCAGTAGAGATTTGGTCTTGATAATGATCTTGAAAAAATAACCTCATCTGGTGCCAGATACCCCTCTGTGTCACAAGTGCCTGCGTGGTAAGCACAAGGTCTTGAGTTCAGTTCCTGATTAAATAAATAGATTAAATAAATAAATAAGTATTAAAAATTGAAAAATAAATAACCTCACCTATAAGAAAGTGTTGCCTAGAGATCCCAGTGTTTAATTTCCTTGACCATCCAATGTAAAAAACTGCAGATGATACATGCTAATAGGAAATGTGCTGAAGCATTGTGTTCATTCATCGAAAAGCTGGCAGATATTTAGCTAAGACACAGTACTTTAAAGCCCCCCCCCATATTTCTTTTTAAGTAATCTTTGGAATATTCTGTAATTTACCCCATATCTTTCTTATCATGTGCTTGAGTTTGCTATTAAAGATCAAGCTTAATGCCCAAGAAAAAGAACTTTTGAAAAAGCGAGAGTGCCATCTTGTGGAACTTTGGTATTGGATGCTTTTAAATCCACTATAGCACTGCTAAGAGTAGTTTTGCCAACATCCTTTTATTTTTTCTCCTTGCATTTCATCCTTTTGCCTCAGTTATTCCATGGCATCAAGGTGGTATTAGTGCCAGTTTGGATCTTTAGCTTTTGAGGATATGCATTTTTCACTAAATAAAACTGTCCTACGCAGTCTTTGTCTATAGATCTGTGCAGTTATTTGCATCAGTAGAACTGTATTTTGCTTTGTACTTCCTCAAGGAATATCAGGGAAATTTCTTCACAAAGTTGTGATTTAGAGTTAAATGTGCTGCTTAAGAGGTAGTGTGGAAGGACGTGGGATTGATTTCAGAGGTGGGAAAGCCTCCTTTTAAGCATAAAACTTTTCTCCTACCTATCTGGAGCTCAGCTCAGCAGTTTAGCATGTGCATCGGTTGATGTTGGATCTTTATTCCTTTGGTATGAATTGGGCAGGGAGGTTGAAGTCTGTAAAAATGCTCACAGCATTGCTAGCTCTGCAGTGTAGAGTTGCACTTTCTCCTGGCTTACGCATCACATTGCAGAGGTGATGGCAATGGAAATGAGGGTTACTTAAGGGCTCAGAAAAAGAAACCCAGGAATCAAAGGCTGGCAGCATAGGGTCTTGCTGACTTCTCTCTGCTCACACAAATTCCTAATGTCACAATAATGAACATCTAAGACATGCCCAGGGAGGAGGAAAAACAAAATCCATAAGTCAAATTAAAATCTTTTACATAGTTGTGTTTATCAGCTTGCCTTTATAATAACAAAACTATATACTAAAATAAAAAAGGGCCAGTTTTATTTTGGTGCAGGGTTTCAGAGATTTCAGTCTGTGATTGCTTGGCTCTGTTGCTTTGGGCCTGCAGTGAGGCAGAGCCTGATGAGAGGAGAGAGTGGTAGAGGAAGCAGCTCACCTCATGGGAGTGAGAAAGTAATGAGAGAGGTGAGAGAGGGGAGAGAAGGGGAAAGAGGATGAGAGAAAGAGAAGAACAAGAGGAGGAGGAGAGAAGAGAGGAAAGAAGAGAGAGAGGAGAGAGGCGCTGGGGTCCCAGCCCTGCTTTTGGGGTACACATTCAGTGACTTCTGTCTTCCCTTCAGGCCCTGCCTCTTGAGGGTTCCACCACCTCCCAGTGGCAAGGAACCAAGGGACTAACACAAAGGCCCAACTGAGGGGCATTCTAGATCCAAGTTATAAGAGCTCTTAATGTATCACAACTTTCACATATATTGGTGAAAGGAGTTAAGTATAAATACTTTTTGGAGTAGTTTGCTCAGTGGTGTCCTTTTCTAGTCAGGTGGCCAACTTGTGAGTCAAGTATTGTCCCCCTCTGTCTCCTTTTTCTTTGTAATGCTGGCATTGAACTCAAGTCCTCTGAGGTCCTTGGCACAAATGCTCTCACCGAATTGTCCTGGAAGCCCTTGGAAAGCCAACTTTTATTTGAGATCAGGTCTCACTGTGTAATTCAGGCTGGCCTTCAATTCACTGTGTAGCCCAATTATGGTGACCTTCCTGTCTCAGCTTTCTGGGTCCTAGTTTTACAAGTGAGCACCACCATACCTGATTTCGGTGGCAGGCTAGGTGCAAGGTCAGCACGACATGTGTGGTATCAGGGATCATAACTGGGTCCTTACACATGCCAGGCAGGTGCTTACACCGCCAAACTGTCGCCTGCCAATGACCCTCTACTATTGAGTGTACTTGTGTAACCTCTAAAATGGTCTTGTCCTGGAGAATTTCACATCAGAGTAAAAACTTCCTATGTCTACCTGTCAATATATGGTGACTCACATTGCTCTGAAATGGTCTCCCTACATTCTGGGAGGAGTCACCCCCTTCTGCTGGGCAATCCCTCTCCAGCCTCCATTGTACAGACTTCACCCTCCTGGCCACTCTGGATCAGTCTGGGTGCTGATCCAGTAATTCAGCCAGTCAGCACCTTTCCAGGACTTTCTGAATTTCAGAGAGGGAAGAGTTAGGCCTTCTCTGTGCATGCCTGGGGAGAGAAGGAAATGACCACAGGAGGGAAGCACAGGAAATGGTGTGGGGTTCCATGGCTTTCCAGCCCTCAGCTGCATTTCCCCATAGCCTCCCTGTGTATCAGAACCTTTCTGAGTCTGGCATTGTGCTACAACTCCAGCTTCTCCTGATTGGTACCTCCTCTGTGGCTAACCTCACTTCAGCTGGCCCTGTCACTGTGTCCTGGAATCCTTGTGGATATACACACAGAGGCCCACAGCAAGTTGCTCATGGCCAGGAGATGAAAGAAAACCTAGCAGCATCCCTTCCCTGTTAGCAGATGATATGGAAACTGGATGGTCAAAAGGTTCCTTGGTCAACAAACAGTTATATGGGGAACACATTGCCGAGAAGTAGTCATTTCCTAAGGGCTCTCACTACTAACAGTAGGCAAATTACAAGCATCAACCCAGGCATTAAACTAGAAAAAAAGAAAAAAGAAAATGATAAGACATTTAAACAAAATACAGCTCCACACACTTGCAACTCATTAAAGGCAAACACAAAGGGCAATGAAGTAGAACAATCTGAAAACCACTCAGCTGGACTCCCTGAAGTGATAACAGTGGAAGTGACAAAGCAAATGAACCAGGCTATAAAAAAGAAATAGTGTATTATATAACTATAGAGATGGTGATCATAATTAAAGACATGATTAATGATTCTAGAACAGATACAGATAAAAAATAAAAGAGCTTAGGAAAATTATGGGAACTATGAATGCTCAACAAAGGAAATAAATGGAATCCATGAAATAGATTCAACAGATATCCAGGAGATTAAAAATTCCACTGAATGTACGAGACAGTGTGATGGCAGGATCTCAGATGTGAAAGACTGGACTGAGGTTAGCAATTGTGAAAAGAAAAATTTCTTAAAATAGCAGGGGACCAAAAGAAATCCAACAAGTCGTAGATGATACAAAGAAGAGTGACAATATACAATTGGTCAGTCAATGAAAAAGCAGTAGACAGTGCAAATGACAAACATTTTCACAAAGTTTATGGCAGAAAATTCCCAAAGCAGGAAAAAATAATTTGATATACATATAAATGAGACATGTAAAACTCTAATTAGCCATGATAAAACATTATAGAAAGGAATATATAGCCAAGATTTCAGAAATTCAACACAAGTACAATATTAAAAGCTTTTAGATAAAAGAAACAAACCATCAGAATCACAGTAGACTTCTTAACACAAACCCTAAAGACAGGGACAGCTGGGAGTGAAGTATTTCAAGCCCTAAGAGAAAATAACCTCCAACCCAGGTTGATGCACCCAGCAGAACTATCTTTCAGAACTGATGGAGAAATAAACTTTCATGACAACACCTGACAAAATGTATGACCACTAAGCCACCACTCCAAAATGTTAAAGCCATTCCAGAAAGAGATAATTATTAAAACTCCATGACTCCCCACAGAATGAATCCAAGCAAAGCAAACAAACAGGGTGGGTGGGGGAGCTTCCAACAGGAAAATAACAAGGATAAATGAATACATATCAGTTATAGCCATCAATGTTAATGGCCTCAGTTGACCAACCCAAAGAAACACTGGCAGAATTGAGATTGAAAAGCAAGATCCAATAATAGGATGCATACAAAAGCACATTTAATTAAAAATGAAATTCATAGACAAAAGTCACAGAATGTAAAACAATACTGCATGAGAATAGAACTTGGAGAAAAGCAATGATAGCGATTCTATTTTCAGACAGTGGATTTCTTTCTTTTTTTTTTTTGTCTTTTTTGAGACAGGGTCTCGCTATGCAGTTGAGGCTGGCCTTGAGCTCACTTTTGCAGCCCAGGCTGGTCTCGAACTCATACCAATCCTCCTGCCTCAGCCTCCCGAGTGCTAGGTCAGACAGTGGATTTCAAGCCAAGACTGATGGAGTGACAAAGAATGTCTCTGCATCTTTTTAAAGAGAACAATCCAAGAGGAAGAGATAACAGTTGTAAATATATATGCACCAAATAGCAGTGTACCAAATTATGTAAAACAGATACTAGCAAGCATGAAAAATTAACACTAATACAATAGTAATGGGAGACCTGAATACCCCACTGTCCCAAATAGATGAACTAGAAAAAAAAAAAAAACTAATAATGAAGTATTATATCTGAAGCAAACTATTGAACATCTACTTAGTAGACGTTTACAGAGTATTCTACCCCATTCTTCTCTGCTACACATGGGATGTTCTCCCAAATAGACCACATACTTGCTCATAGAACATGATTAAGTAAATATAAAGGAATTAAAATTATCCCATGCATGTTATCAGGCCATAGTACAATGAAATTGGCAATGAACAGTACAGAAAACCACTGGAACTTCATGAATACATGGAAATTATATAACACCATCCTGAACAACCAATGGGTCACAGATGAAATTAAAGAAAAAATTAGGCAGTTTCTACAATGACATGATAATGCCAATACAACATACTGGCACTTACAGACACAAAGCAGTCCTATAAGGGAAATTTATAGCAGTGAATACCCATATCAGAAAAACAGTGAGCTCAGACAAACTACTTAATATTGAACCTTTAGGTTCCATGAAAAGAGCAAGCCAAGCCCAAAACTCAAATGAGGGAGGAAGTATACTATTTAGAGCAGAAATTAATGCAGTGGAGACTAAAAAATCAATTACAAAGAATCAATGAAATGAAGAGCTGGTTCTTAGACAGTTTAAATAAACCAAACACTTGGCAAGCCTTATCCAAAAAAAGGGAAGAAAAGACTCAAATTCATACAATTCAGAATGAACAGAGTGAAATTAGAATAGAGGCAGCAGATCATCTGTACTTATTTCAAGAACCTGTATTCTAATAAGACAGAAAACTCCCCAAATGGACAGATTCCTAGATACATATGAATTAACACATCTGAATCAAGATTAAAAATTCAAAGTTACCCAATAGTTTTCTTTTTTAAAAACTATTTATTTATTTATTTATTTATTTATATTATGGCCAGCTCAGCCTACCCTGGGGGTGGGACTGGCATAGCATGTGGTGCCAGGATCAAACTGCAGTCCCTGTGGTTGCCTAAGCTTCCCTAAACAGGTACTTTAGACCGCTGAACTATCTCATTGGCCCTATCCAATAGTTTTCAGTAAAACCTAAGATATAATTTAAACATAGCAACAAAGGAAAGCCGAGGTCCTAGTGGATTCTTTGCTGAATTCTACGAGAAATGTAGAGAAGACCTAATACCACTACTTCTCAAAATCTTTAATGAAATTGAAAAGGAAGCAATGTTTCCAATTTAATGTTGGAGGCAAGGATTACCCTGATAGAACCAGAGAAAAACCCAACTAAGAAAGAGAACTGTAGGCTAATCTCCCTAATGAAAATAAATTCAAAAATCTTCAAGTAGATACTGGAAAACAGAATGGAGCACAGGTTATATACCATAACCAAGTTGAATTCATCTCAGGGATGAAGGAGTGGTTCAGCATATGTAAATCAATAAATGTAATGCACCATTTTAACAGAGGTAGGGACAAAAATCATATGATCATCTCAATAGACACAGACAAAGCATTTGACAAAGCCCAGAACCCATTCACAAGGCCATACAGAAAATTGGAATAGACTATTTTTATCTCAAGCTGATAAAAGACATATATGATAAACCCACAGCTAATATACTAAATGGACAAAAACCGAAAGCTTTCACCCTAAAATCAGGAATAAGACAAGGATATTCTACTGTTACCACTCTATTCAACATAGTTTTGGAAACATTAGCCAGAGCAATTAGACAAGAGAAACAAAAGGAATAAGGATAGGAAAGGAAGGAGTGAAATCATTATTTTCAAATGACATAATACTATACATACAAGACCTCAAAAATGCCACCAAAAGACTTGTACATTTAATAACCAAAAGCATTAATGTAGTTGGATACAAAGTCAACACTCGGACATCAATAGCCTACCTGTACACAAATAACAAGCTCAGAAATTAGAGTAACAACATCTTTCACAATAGCATCCATAAAATGAAATACCTAGAAATCAATGTAATGAAGGAAGGAAAAGACCTCTATATTGAAAAATGAAGTACTCTGAAAAATGAGACTGAGGAGGACGTCAGAAAATGGAAAGATATCCTTTATTCTTGGGTAGTATTATGGTTTGTGCCTAGACGTCCCCCAAAGTCTCATGCAGTCAGGGTGCAGGCTTCTCAAGTTTTTGATTGACTTATGTATGGTTCAATGCTGGGACTGTGGGTATAAGTGCTACACTGACCCTGGGACAGGTAGCCTGCATACAATATAAGAGAAAGAGGATTTATCTTGCTGCTCCTTCATTTTGCTCTTGTTGCTTTTGCTGTTTTCCACCACCATGAACTGTTGCTCTCTGCCATGTCACTCTGCCTTGGAGCCAGCCACCTATGGACCTCCAAAAACTGAGCAAAATAAACCTTACCTTCCTTACTTCTGGGTGTCAGGTATTTTGTCTCACCAATGACAAGGAGGAAGAACAAATACAGTGAAAATGGCCATACTTCTATAATTGTACAGATTTAATGTAATCACAGTCAAAATTCCCACAGCATATTAAAATTCCAGAAGAATTAGAGAAAGTCCTAAAATTCATTTGGAACCAGCAGAGACCTAAAATAGTAATGGCAATTCTAGGCAACAAAGGCAAGGCAAAAGGCATCACAATCCCTGACTTGAAATTATACTACAAAGCTCCTGTGATAAAATCAGCATAGTACTGACAAAAACACAGACCCAAGGTTCAGTGGAACAGAATAGAAGATGTAGAAACAATTCAGATATATTTTGCCATCTTATCTTTGACAAAAGTGCCAAACACTTTCACTGGAATTAAGATAGCTTTTTTTTTTTTGTCTTATTGAGACAGGGTCTCGCTATGCAGTTCAGGCTGGCCTTGAGCTCACTTTTGTAGCCCAGGCTGGTCTCGAACTCACATCGATCCTCCTGCCTCAGCCTCCCAAGTGCTGGGATTACAGGCGTGTGCCACCACGCCCGGCAAGTCTTTAGCAAATGATGCTGGAAATACTGGCTTCCTATACACTAAAGATTAAAACTAGACTTACACCTTTTACCATGCACTAGGCTAAAAGTGATATGGATTAAAGATTAAATATTAAAATAGAAACATTAAATCTGCTAGCAGATAGATAGCATAGGTAAAATCCTTGAAGATGTTGGTGTAGGCCAGTGATTCTCAACCTTTCTAATGCCGTGACCCCACAATACAGTTCCTCATGTTGCCATGACCCCAAATCAAAAAATAATTTTGGTGGCTACTTCAAAGCTGTAATTCCAAATAAATAGCATTTTCCGATGGCTTTAGGCCACCCCTGTGTTTTGGTCGTTCAACCCCCGCCGGGGTCACGACCCACAGGTTGAGAACCGCTGGTGTGGGCAAAGACTTTAAGAATAAAACCTCAATTGCCCAGGAACTATCAGAAATAATACCTGGGATCAACTCTTATTAAAAAGTTTTTTTACAGCAAGAGAATTCACTACCTGAGTGAAAAGATAACACACAGCATGGGAAAAAGTTAGCCATCTGTTTCTTAGACAAAGAACTAATAACTAGAATATATGAAGAAAAATTTAAAAAATCAGATTCTCCAGATTTAAAGACCCAATTAAAAAAAATGGGCATCTAAGATGAATACACACTTCTCAGGTGAAGAAGTAGAAATGGCAAATAAATATATGAAAAATTGTTCAGCATCACTGGTCATTTGAGAGATGCAAAATAAAACAACACTGAGATTCCTATTATCAAGAAATCAGTAACATGCTGTGGGGCTGGGGGGAAAAAGGAGTCCTTCTATATTGTTGGTGTCAGTGTAGATTAGTGGAACTGTTGTGGCAATCATGTGAAAATTCCTCAAAAAGTAAAACTAAACATTCAATTTGACCCAGCTCTTTCCCTTTGTATTTTCTGGAAAAATTAATAGCATCATACCACAGTGATACATACCTGTTTATAGCAGGACAGTTTTTTTTTTTTTTTTTTTTTTTACTGAGATAAAATATTATAGGCTTATTTAAAACATTTCTCACCTTGAGTATGCAAAATACAAACTCCACAAAATATTCATTTCTTTACTTTGTAGTTTACAAATATACAAAATAAAAGTTTGCTTAAATTTATATTACATATTTATTAAGGCAAGGAACTATATAGAAAAAACACATTTGGCCTGTTTAAGACATACTTGGGAACAATCCATGGTACAAATTATTGCACATCTGAAACCACAGTGCATAACAGACTGTCTGCATAAACGTCACGGAAGTAAACCAGGTATATTTACCCGACTTAGGTCATAAATGTAGACTGGCAGGCAAAAATAGATTTTCCTTGTCAAAGTATGCAACAGTTTGAGAAGAACTTTGGCTTCCTCATTTGGTACCTTTAGAACCAAGACTCATCAAGCACCGTCACATAGGTGATTAAAACGTTTTCTGTACCTAAATTTCTTCCTCTTCTAACATACTAATGGCTTTTAGAAGGCAAAGAGAATACAGAGATGATCTTTATACTTATATTGCATTGAAACAGTTCCAGAAAATCTTGGTCTTCCTGCCCTCCCCAAACTCGGATGTGATTATGTGATTTATACCCTGGTATTCCCAAGTACCAGTCTCTCCCATGATGTTTTATAAGTCCAGACATGTTGAAGTCAGATTTGGAACTGGAATGATAGAAGATCCAGTCACAGACCCCATCTGTTCTTTGACTTTTGTCCTTTGGGTTTCTCTTTTCTCCTGATTATCCACTCACAGGCTGACTTACTGGGAACTTGATGTGATTATAGTGCTTGCCAGCTGCATGCCTCCCCTTGTGGGGGGGACAGTGTAAAAGGGTTTGGGGGGAAAAACACTGAATTCTCTCCTGGTAGTGCGGATAGTGTCACTCTGGGGTTTAAAAGTGCCTCTTCATGTGTAAGGTGAGGTGGTCCCACCTGGAAAAGGCCCGGCCACACTTCTGGCATTGGAAGGGGCGGTGCCCCGTGTGCTTGTGGCAGTGCCTGGTCAGTTCATCAGAATGGGCGAACTTCCACCCATAGCCGTCCCAGTCACAGTGGGACAGACTGTTTCTCACCTGTGTGGTTTCGCAGGTGTGCCTTGAGAGGAGAGCTCTTTGTGTATAGGTTTTGCAGCATCCTGCATAATCACAAGTGTGGGTGGCCGTCCTTGTCTGGGGCCACAACCTTCTTCCCCTCTTTGGCTTGCGCTCTTCCGGCAGGCAGGAACCAGATGGCATGAGCTCTTGGTAGTGAATCGATGGGACCTGGGGTTGCATTTGGTTGGGCAGGATGGGTGGGTAGTTGGGTCCCGTCAGCTGCCAGTGCAGGAGGACACCATGGCCTGGGCCACGCCTGCCCTGCCCGCATGGGGTAGCTGAAGCTGCAGGTGGAGGGTGCGCTGGCTGGGCCATTGCTAGATGGGGAGGACGAGGACTAGGCTGACACCAAGGAGACGGTGGTGGCCACGGACTCCTGGTGTGACAACTAGTTGGAGGTCCAGAAGGTCAGAAGTTCGCTGCACTCCACTGGCTCTCCGCGGGGTGGGGTGGGCTGCGCTGCTAGCTCTGCATACCTGCACCTGCGCCACCATCCAGGTCTATGGCCATGGTCGCTGCCCGGTCAGGTCATAAGGGCGGCAGGGAATCCCTGGATTAAGTCTTGCTGTGGGAGAGTGCCTCCCGCCAGCGGTTATTCCGGGTACCTGCTGGATGCAGTGTCTTCTCCCTTCCTGCCTGGCTGGACGCGAACATAGAGAAGGACGGGAGCAGCGCGTCACTGACAGCCATGCCAGACTAGCCAGGTGGCTGCCTCATTAATATGGGGCCCAGAAGATTCTCGGGAGCCCGAAGCAGTGGGGATACCCCAAGTCCAGAATTAACGAAGGAAAAAAGAAACAAACACACCTTAGGAACAAAATCAAAACCCTCAAACTCCCAAATGCCCCAAATCCTTCTTCTTTGGATTAAATATAAACTGGAAACATCGCTTTTTAAAACATTTCCTTTGCATACTAAAGTTCTTTATTTTATTTATTTATTTCTTGTTACAGAACCTTTGTTTATTCACTCATTTTTATGGCCGACTCAGCCCACCCCGACGGCAGGGCTGGCGTAGCATGTGGTGCTGGGATCAAACTGCGGTCCCTGAAGCCGCCCAAGCTTTCTCAAGCAGGTGCTTTAGACCACTGAACCATCCTGCCCTACAAAAGTTCTTAGGAAAGTTGTAAATGCTAAGAAAAGTAGACAAATCAGCAAGGCGAGTAAGTATCCTGTCCAGTGTCAAAGCTGCGCTCTCTCACTCGTGGTGGCTGTGGACGTCTTCGTGGGTGCAGGGGCCATGGCCCAGTGGTAGGCGGGCGGCACCACCAGGTGAGAGGGGCCACGGCAGCGGGCAGAGGGAGGCACAGGGACCCGGGGCTGCGTGGGCTGCGGGCCGCTGGGTGGGCGGGGGCCGGAGGGGCGGGGAGGGACCCTCAGTGGCTCCAGGGCCACTGCTGCCTGCCACCGCCTCTGGTCCCCACACGCGTTATGGCTGACTCAGCCTCCCCTGGCTGGGGCTGACACAACATGAGGAACTGGGGAATCAAACTGTGGTCTCTGCGGTTGCCTAAGATTGCCTGCACTTTAGACTGCTGAGCTATCTTGCTGGCCCTGTAATACCTATATCTTGGAAACAGTTCAAATGACCATCAACTAAAATAGATTTAAAAAAAGTTTAAAAAAAATATACAATGGAGTACTGTTTCTAATGAAGGATAAGCTTAAGACATTTCTAGGCAAATGGAACATACTCTTAAGTAAAATAAATCAGAAACGTGTAAAATAAGCACTGCTTCTCTGCTGTGAGAAACCAAAAGTGTATGATAGATATTGTGAAATAGAAAGAAAATGTTCAAGTGGGAAGGAAGAAGGGGAGGAAGGAGAGGTAAAGGAAAAAATGAAACCTTTTTCAAATGGGGAGGGGCAGAGGGATTAAAGGGAGGATAGGGGAATGGGAAAAAATTATAGCATGTACAGGAACTAGTTCCCTATGATGAATGTGATAAACTTAATTTAAAAAGTAGCAGAAGGAATCTAAGGATATAATGGAGGTTGGGGGACTGCAAACGCCAGTGTTGATGCCAGTGGGAAGTTGAAAGAGTAAAGATTCTGCAAAGTCTGTATGCAGTGACTGGGCAAGCTTTTCACCAGGGGACTAATGAGCCACAAAAACTTCAAAAGATAACTTCAAGCAGAGGCCTGAGTGATACAGAAGGAGCAGCCTATGGCTCAGAGGCTATGTCAGGGCAAAGATCTGGAGGTAGGAAGAACTTGTACGATTCCAGGGAGAATGAAGTGGTTGCAGTGGCCACAAATGATTCTATGCTCATCCTCCAGGCCCAGAGACTATGCATCTGTGGACCCAGACAACTACAGGTAGACAGAACTGTGTTTTCTGACCATGGATATATTTTGTGTGTCTTTATTCCTCAAACAGTAAGATGTAACAATTGTTTACACAAAAGTATATGGGGGGGGTGCACATAAATTTCACATCAATTTTCTGTTTTATGTAGGAGTTTGCACATTCTAAGATTTAAGTATACCCAGGGGTTCTTTTGTGAATCTTTTGTGGATACCGAAGAATGACTGTATTTTTAATTTACATGAATTGTCTTTGCCATAGATCGTACTGGTTCATGTTTTAAATTTACTGTGATGTTTTAGAGATCTACCATTCCTCAGAAGTAATAACCATGTTTTACTTTGAATATCCTTCATGGCAGACACGTGGTATCCTCCAGATGCCCTCTGGTACTATCAGTAGTGGGGGGGGGCATGTCTTGTGTGGATCCTTTTGTAGGTTTGTGCTGTTTCTCTGGGTACATCTGTTGAGGAATACGACTGGTGAGCTACAGGATAAATGCACACCTCACTTCATTGAAGATTTTCAGGTTGGTTTCTGACCAGAATTAGGGGTCCCTCTTCTCCAAATCTGCTTACATTTGATTTCTATTGTGTCATAAGCTGGTAAGTGTGAATAAGTATCTTGTTTTTGTTTTGTATTGCTGGAGACTGAGCCTGGTGCCTGCCAAGTGAACACTCTTCTACTGAGCTGCACCCCTAAGTGCTTTGATTTTGTTTTCAATTGAGAGACAAGAGTCCCACTAAGTTTTCCAGGCTGACCCCAAACTTGAAATCTTCCCGCGTCAGCTTCCTGAATAATTAGAATTGTAGACATTCATCACCATGCCCAGCTACATGCAACTTTTTTAAAAAAATAATTTTTTACCCTGCAACATTGTGCAGTTCAAATTTTCCAGGTAGAATCCTTAGAATTTTCTACATAAAATATAATTTCACCTGCAAATGATTATAACTTTTCCTCTAGTTTGGATGCCTTTTATTTGTTTTCTTGTCTGCTTTAGATAGAACTTCAGTACTATATTGAATAGAGACAGTGGGAGTGGACAACTTTGTTTGTGATATTGGAGGAAAAACTTTTCATCTTTTCCCATTGTTTGGGCTTTCCATATGTTGCCTTTATGATTGTAAGGCAGGTTTGTTCTTTTTCTTGAATTTTTATTTTCATTAATACAGGCTTTCAGTACATAATAATTACATTTCTTATGGGTGGCTGGTACACGTACACAAAGGCAATTTCTGTTCTTGGTTGTTGAGGTTTTTCATTTTTTAATCATAAAAGGCTGCCGAGTTTTGTCGAATACTTTTTCTCTGCAGTTTAGGTGACTGTGTGATTCCTCCCTTCATTCAGTTAATATGGTAGGTATATTGTGATTTTGAAGGATTGTCTCCACACCTCAGAAATGATCTCTTCTGGTCAGTAACAGTTGAAGCAGCAAATATTCTCAAACATGGGAGTATTTTGTTGATGATTTTGCACCACTGCTTTGGCCTGCAGTTTTATTTGTTTGTAGTCTTTGCTCCTGGTTTCATGGTAATACTGGCCTTATAGAATTAAGTAGTGCTCCATTCCGTTCAGTTTTTGGAGTTTTGAGAACAATCACTGTTGATTGTAGGTGTCTGGTAGAATTTCCTAGGTAAGCCATCTATCTAGTCCTGAGATTCTTTGTTGGGAGTTGAGTAAGTAACTCTTACTAGTTACATGTTTTTAAATTTTAAATAAAAGGAAAAAAAGGCCAAACAATGAAACAATGACACTTTTTTTTTTTTTTTTTTCTTTTGAGACAGGGCCTCATTTTGTAGTTCAGGCTGGCCTCAGTCTCGAGGTGATCCTCCTGCCCCAGCCTCTTGGGTGCTGGGATGATAGGTGTACACTACTGCCTGGGTGAAAATCCTATCTTCAGCCTCCTGAATAGTCTTGTTTTAGGAGTCTGCTATCCTCTAGAATTATTATTATTGTAACCATTCACTTGCACACTGCTCTTAGGTTAGTGTCGTCTTCACCTTTAGTGTCCCAGGATGTCACATCTAACTCATCACCACACACTCAGCACCTAGCAGTAGAGTCTTTTTATTATTATTATTTGTTGTGGAGCTGAAATCCTAGGCCTTGAACATAGGAGGTAAGTGCTATACCTCCAAGTCACACCTCCAGGCCCTGGAATACTTTTGTGTACTGGGTTGAATGTGGTATCTCAGCAGTGCTATATCCCAAAGCTTTAAAGGGTTTTCAAGGCAGGGGCTTGTTAAATCACAAAGTTGCGCAGGGTGGGCTCAAACCTGCAATCCTTAGACTTCTAGAGTGCTGGGATTACAGCACTACCACACCCAGCCTGGCATTTCTTCTTTAAAAGCCTTCCTTCCCTGTATTTCCAGCATTTGGGAGGCTGCAACAGGATGGTGGTTGGGAATTTGAGTTCAGCCTGGACTACAGAGTGAGTTTAAGGCCAGACTGAACTGCATGGTGAGACTCTGCCTCCAAAAATAGAAAGCATTGTCCCTCATTCCTTGTCTCCCTCCCTTGGCCTTTCTCTTGTGCTCTTGCTGGATGCCTGTGGTAAGCAGGCTGTCATACTGGCATAAAAGGTGACCAACACTCTGCTCCTGCTCCTAAATGAAGCATCTAGCAGAAAACATTTATCTGCAGACAGCAACTTGCTCTCTGGACACCATCAGGAGGCCAAAGAGGCCGAGGTGAAAGTGCAGGTGTGAGGTGTTGAGTGCTGGGTCAGGATGGGCTCTGGGGCTCACTTGCCTATACTCAGGGCTGCCGTGAAGCAGAGCAGAGGGTCTCTTGTGGTATGGAGACTCAGACCCAGACTGCTGGCCTCTGTACCCTGTCTTTACCTTGAGGGCATCAGGAAGACAGTAGGGGAGGATATTTGTGTGTTTTACAGGATTCACACGCAGGCATTTTAAATCTATCTTTTCCCTTGGTTGGGTTTTACCAGAGAGAACAACAAATTAGTAATTTCATAATTATTTCTAAAACAATGAATAAAAGAAAACGTTTTTAGCCAGGCTTGGTGGTTCATGCGTCTAATCCTAGAGGCTGAGGCAGGAGAATCACAGTAAAGTTTGAGGCCAATCTGAGCTACATTTTAAGTTTAAGACCTGCTTCAAAAATATAAAAGAAAAGAACTTTCCAATTTAGCAGATTAACATATTTCATGGCCTTATTAGCTTTTAATAATTATAAGGGAGGTTTCTATTTTTATTGCCCTATTAATCAGTCAATTTCAGGCTGGCAAGATAGCTCAGTGATCTAAAGCGCCTGCTTAGGAAAGCTCAGGCAACCATAGGGGCTACAGTTCAATCCCAGGCACCACATGCTGTGCCAGTCCCACCTCCAAGGGCAGGCTGAGCCAGCCATAACATAAAGTTAAAAAAAAAAATCAGTTAATTTCATTATAAACTCATAAATTACTTTATCAATCTGCTATAACCTGTTTTGCTTTTTGTAGTATTGAGGACTTACCCAGGGCTATGTGTGTGCTAGATAAGTGCTCTACCAGACGTATGCCCTAGCCTTTTTTGAGATGGGTTCTTGCTAATTTGTCCATGCATTGGCCTCAAACTTATGATCCTCCTGTCTCAGCCTCCTGAATAGGCAGGATTAAAGGTTGCCACTGGCCCTACTACAGTGCTTCCTCAGTTCACGGATTCAATTCTTTCCAAGATTCTGGTTACAAGCTGAACTGGATAAGAACACAATCAAGTCTCTGCATTAAGTCAATGAAGAACCTAACCAGCAAATTTTATCTGGTTCTTGTCTAACATGGTTTGTGAGCAAAATTGTGGAAGCATGTGGAGTTCATCAGCTGAGGTACCATTATGTATTACTCTGACAGAACGCACCAGATGGGGGCAGGGAAGCCCCTTCTAGGTGGTTTGTCTGCTTGATCCCCCACGATTTCATGAGCCTTTTCTGAGGGCTAGAACAAGATGTTTCAGGCTCACCTTGTACCTTGGCTATCACAGCCCTAGAATCAGGTAGTTCTGGAATGGAGCTGGCTTTTACATCTCCTTATTGGAGAAGCACATTTTTATTGGACATTTATTTTAATCCTTTCTGTAATACTGTATTGACTTTCATGGTGAGTCTTTTCCTTCTCTCTCTCTCTCTGTCTGTCTCTCTCTCTGTCTTTCTTTCTTTCTTTTCTTTCTTTCTTTCTTTCTTTCTTTCTTTCTTTCTTTCTTTCTTTCTTTCTTTCTTTCTTTCTTTCTTTCTTTCCTTTCTTTCTTTCTTTCGACTGAACTCAGGACCTTGCACTTGCCAGGAAGGCACTTGTGCCCCTGAGCTATCTCCCTAGACTTCTTGATTATTTTCTAGTGCTACTGTAAACATACATTTCCCACAACCCAGTGTATACCATGAGACCCTCCTGATTGCAGTATAAAATCTAAGTATAACAAGTTTCGTTTATTTCTACAGTCTGCTGCCTGCCAATGAAGCACTTGGAGCTATGTGTCCAGCCCTGTGCTGGTTTTTTCTTTTTTTAAATCTTTATTTGGTACACTGTCTCACTGTGCAGCTTGGACTTGTAGTGATCCTCCTGTCTTAGCTTTCCCAGCACTGGGATTATAGACTTGCACCACCATGACTGGTTTTGGTGTCTGGCATGGTGTGCCTGGGTTCTGGGGCTCACATAGCATGCAGTACCAGGGATCTTGTACTTGCCAGGCAGGCATTTAGGCTGCTGGTCTATGTTTCCAGCCCCCTTGCTGGTTTTTAAGGACATAAACTAATGGAATTTTCAAGGGATAAAAATATTTAACTTTCACACACACACACACACACACACACACACAGTAATGTAAAAATACCTGTATATTTTTTGTATCTATGCACTTTATTTTGATTGCATTACTGAAATTTACATATTATTTTAAGATAACATACAGCTAAGCTAACTGAAGTAAAATAAGAAATTTATTAGCTATGATATGAATGTAAGAAATCTGAAATAAAATTTTAATTTCTTCTACGAACATTATGTCTTCTGGACTTGATATGACCTGTGAGCCAGGTGCTCTATTTGTTTACTTTTCCAAGTTTAGTATATGCTGAAGAGAATGCTACTTTCCCAGAAAGCAAATCATGCTCTTCTGTCTAAGAACACAGTGAATAACTAGGCTATCTGTTTTATCAAGAACAAAACATTATTTAGAATTTAGACATCTGAAAGAATCCAACGTGTGTTTTTGGACAACAGTACTATAGTTCCTTTTATTTCTACTAAGGTCTTTAATGAAAACAGGTTGAGAAATCATTGACTCAGAAAGAAGGCACACGGTATTTTATATTACAGAAGAAATCAATGAGGACTGAAGAATAAAAAGCAGCTAGTGCTTTGGAAAAAAATCTCAAATCCTGACATTTGGAACAACATAATTGCTTTGTTATCTCTTTTTAAAAGAGGCTTCTCCCTGCTTTTTTCCAGACTTCTTTTACTCCTTTGATGCTTTCTTTTTTCACACATTTCCAGTATTCTTGTATACTCTGCTGTTGTGGGACCTGTGAATAATAAGTAAAAATAAGGCGCCATTCTCAAGGCTAAAATAATGACATGTGTACATTATATCACACAGAGCTTCCCACACTCCTCCAAAGGCAAAGCTCAAGGTAGACTATGGTACAAAAGCTTGCTAATGGAAATCATGTTTGTTAGCGCCTCCCAAGTCACATTTGCTGTAGGAATTCAACTTGCTTTCTAAATTGTAAATGAAGAGCAGTGTCTCCATAGACGTGGTATCACATGCTCTATTATCCCTTCCTTCTGGCCCACCTGCTCACCTGCTATGTATATTCTCTTTGTGTAGCTTCACAGTACAGATTTCTTTCATGAGAATGCTTCTAGCTGATTCAAATCCAAACAAAGTTCTGACTTTGATCTGCCCCAGTTACAGACCAGTATGTGAATTTGAGTGAATGAGAACAGCTAACATTTGCTTTACATAAGTGTCAGCCACTAAACACTTTATTTTTTTCCTGGTACTGGGGATTGAACTTGGGACCTTGTGCTTGCCTACTGAGCTATTTCTCTGGCCCCTACACACTTAATTCTTTTTATTTGATTTTATTTTTGTATTATGGCCAGCTCATCCTGCCCTGGTGATGGGGCTGGCGCAGCATATGGTGCCAGGGATCAAACTGTAGTCCTTGTGGTTGCCTAAGCTTTCCTAAGCAGGTGCTTTGGATTGCTGAGCCATCTCGCCCACCCTACATACTTAATTCTAATAATAATTCTTTCTGGTAGATTCAGGTAGTTTTCTTATTGTATGGATGAGGAATCTGAGGCTCAAAAGATTAGATTAAAAATTAAGTAAGTGTTAGCAATTAATAAGAGGCAGACCCAGGATTTAAATCTACATACATGATTACAGAGGTCAAAGGTCAAAGTAAGATTTTAAGATTTTAATTTTGATTTAGTTTTTTTTTTTTTTTTTTTTTGAGATAGAGTTTCACTATACAGTTCAAGCTGGCCCTGAACTCACTATGTAGTTCAGGCTGGTCTCAAGCTCAGGGTCATTCTCCTGCTTCAGGCTCCCGAATGGTGGAATTACAGGTGAATGCCACTACACCTAGCCTCCTAAGATTTTTAAGTCAAGATTTTTAAATAGTGTTTTCTATTAGAACTATATTTTTTAAAAGATCAAAATATTACATTTCAGTTTATGTAAAATACTTTAGTATTTCAATTATTAATCTCTTTTGGAAGTATTAAAATTTCACTTAAGATTGTCTATTTCCTGAAATTCTAGGTTTACCTATGCAATATCATTGTTAACAACACTAACACATAGTTTTTATGATAATATAAACATGTAGTTCTTAAAAAATTCACCCATAATCCTCGGTGCATCCTGTTTTTTAACACCCCAAGAAACTCTTCATGGCTCAGGCACTCATCACCATCCAAATCGAAGATCTTGAAGACAGTGTCCAAAATATTGTTTGAAAGCTCTTGTCCTGTAGCGACCTTCACAGCTCTCTTAAACTCTGCTACAAAAGGAAACATAAACCACACCGATCAGATCACAGTCTAGGTGGAATTCATGTACACCTAATTCATGTAACATCTTCATTAGTTGAGAAGTCACAAATTTAAATGTTCATTATTTGGGAAGTAAAACATGAAGATACTCAGCACAAATGCATTCAAAGCATAAATTTGGTTGAGAAATGTCATCAAAGTAAGTGTAAGATAAGTAAACTGCTTTAATTTAATTAAAACCTTTATTGCATATCGAGGCATTTCCTTCTCCTTTTTAGAATGAGAAAACAAAGCAAAAAGAGTAACTGTTAAATAAGCTATTGGGGTTGTAAATCTAGAATAACCACAGTGAATTAAAAGCCCAATTATTTTACTGATAACTGGCTCTGTGGTTGGTACCATCCTGGTAAAGAACAGAGTGAAACAGCTTACTGAGGATAAAAATTAAATGATTTCTGTATCTTACCTAGTCTGACAGGTCGATGAGCTAAGCTAAACATCTGCATGGCAATAGCAAAGTCTTCCAAGTGGGTTGTAAAATGGCAAAATGACTTGAACTCGTCCAAACTAATGCTCTAATAAAAATAAGAGGTTTTATTACATTTTTATAAATACATTAAGTAATCATATGAATATAACTGTAATCTTTTTATCATAAAGCTGATGACCTAAGCAAGTCTATTAAAAAGTTTAAGACACAGACGAACAGAATGAAGGGTTTCAGAGCTCCAGAGGAGTGATGTGAGCACAGTGGGACAGGGCCTGTGTGTGGCTGTGGAGACTGGACGCTGCATGGATGCCTCTTGTGAAGCAGTGCATTGCAAACCTGGGTGGCAATGACAAGAACGATCCCACATGGGCTCAGGTCTGCAGCCCTAGCTCCCAGTATGATTTTATTTGGAGACAGGACCTCCACAGAGATACAGAGTAATCTGAAGTCACATGCTAGGGTCCTGATGTGAGGAGGCTGGTGTCCTGAGAAGGAAGGGGATCAGCCCTTACTTACCCTCAGGCTTGCTCTCCTGTATGTGCACAAGGAAAGGTTGCACGGCACACCATGAAGAGGTGCCGTCTGCAAGCAAAACAGGGCCTGGCCAGGAGATGGGCCACCAGCACCCTGCCCTGGACATCCAGCCTCTGTAACGATGAGGAAACACATTTCCATTTTTTTGAGTTGCCTAATGTGTGGTACTTTGTTATGGCAGCCCAAGGAGAGTAACAGACTGAAATGGTTCCCTTCTGCTGAGCTTTATCAGTGACATAAAACACTGAGTAGGAGCACTGGGTTGTGGTGATAAACATACATTATCAGTTTTACCATTTATTATCTGTCTGACTTTAGCAGAGGGCTCTGGGTTTAGCTCAGTGGTAAGCACTTGCCTACCATGACAGTATCTTTCTAGGGACCTTCCTAGGGACCAGCTCGAGATCATGCCCTTCATGTAAGTGGGGTCTTATTAATGTTTTCCTGCTTTTAATTTTCATGAATTTAAAGAGTTTTTATTTTTTTTATTACTTTTAATAAGAAATAACAATATGATTGTTTCAAAACATGTTTGTAGTACATTTGCAATAATTGACACATTGCATATTGTTGTCTTCAGAGTAGTTACACAGAGCACAAGGTGTGGACATGATAAATTTTCTAATCGATATTGGTAAGGAAAAGAAAAAAGAAAAAATTAAAAATTTCTTCTCTTTGAGCTGAGACGATGTAGTTGTATACATAAGTCCAAAGTTCCATAATTGCATTGGGTTACTGGTGAAACTGGCAGTGTTGGAGGCTGTTGACTTAAGCCTCTCACAGCTCATCATACTAATGTAGCTCTGCGTTTTATGCCTCACAATTAAGCTTTTCCACTGGGTGATAAAGGGCAAGTTAAAGCAAGACCTGTATAACAAAACATTCATCTTAAGAGTTTTATTTAAAAAAATTAATAAAAATTTTTTGGGGCATACTGAGTATTGAATAAAGAGCCTCTGAACCGAGCTATCCCCAGCCCTTTTTTACTTTGAAGCAGATCCTTCCTCCTTAGTCTCTCAGTATGCTGGGATTATAGGTGTATGTCACCATGCCTGGCTAAAAATTTTAATTACACTTTTTTTTTTTTGTTTTTGTTTTTTGTTGGGACCAGGGTTCAAACTCACGACCTTGCACTTGCCCCGCAGGCACTTGTGCCTCGGAGCTATCTCCCCAGCCCCTTAATTACATTTTTGAAGAGGAAAAATGCATGTGATAAAAATTAAAAAAAGATCAAAGGATAAAAAATGAAAAACTTTCCTTTTCTGGACCATAGATAATTCCCAGAGGCATGCAATGGTGTCCTGGATATGCTTCTGAAAACAGTGTACACACACACACACACACACACACACACACACACACACACACACACAGTCTCCCTGTCTCACCATGAGAAATCCCTCTCCCTCTCCACCCATTTCTAAATATGGCTTTGTTCTCTTAACAGCATCTTCATCAGCAGATAGCTGAGGATTTATTTTTCTGCTTCAGACCTCACAGTAGGCACTGGGTACAACCTTTCTGACCCCTGTTCTTCTAACAGCTCAGGATGATAAATTATCAGTGTTTGGATTTGTATGTCTTTGTGTGTGAACATCAGTACTTTTCACATGCATTAGTCATCTGTGCCTTCTCTTGCATCCACTTTGTCCTTCAAATTTTTTCTTTCTTCAGATTTCCAAGGCTCTTAGGTGACCTCCTGCAGCAGGCAATTCCTCGTTTCTGCACATGTGCCAACTGCCATTTTGCTTCCGACTATCTTTCCAAACGTGATTGTGAAGTGGGTAGCTTTGAATAGGTAGTGGTTTCCTGGTGAGCAGAGGATCTGCTGCCTGCCCAATGTGGTGACTGTTTCACCTCCCTCTGCAGCACAGGTCGAAAGCTTGCTCACTGCCCATTTTGACTCAGATTTGCAGAGACAGGCCGCTCTGCAGGGATGCTGCTGAGCTGCTGCCCAAGCGCAGGCATGTGGGTCTTAGCATCACCATCAGGGGACTTGGGAGGCAAGGGGGAGCCGACACAAATGTGATGCTTACACAGCTGCTCAGCTATGAATGATGAAATTTTTATGTCTTCTTCAAGCATCCACAAAACCATGTAGGCTAACTTGCTAAAAGATAAATTCTCACCTTACAGTTATTACCATATGACTTTCAAGTCAATATGTGTTAAACAGGGAAACATCTAGGACTGTTTATAGTTCTAGATTCCTACAGATTTATTTATTTATTTATTTATTTTTTGGTGGTACCCGGGATTGAATTCAGGATGTTGCTCTTACCAGGCAGGCACTTATGCTGCTGAGCTATGTCCCCAGCTCTCCTCTGGATTTTTAAGGATCTCATTACAAATTAAAGTGACTATTCCATTACATGTGAAGCTATACCTTCTTCCTATTTTGTTAACTTTTTCTTTTGATTTTGATTATAATTTGGGGGTAGGATGAGGTGAGGCAACAAAATAATAATTTGTAAATATTAACTTATTCAATTTCTCTTGAAATCTTTTGGATTTTGTTTTAAGAGGTATGTATCTATTTCTCTATGTCCCATTCTAAGATGATACAGTTTCCAAGTACTCACTTTCATTGTTCTAAGACTTTTTTTTTTTTTTTTTTTTTAATTTAGTACAGAGCCTACAGGGTCTCACTACACAGATCAGACTCAGTGATTCTCCTGCTTTCAGCTTCCCAAGCACTGAGATTATAGACATGTGCTACCACGCCCAGTCTCAATCACTGTCTCAGTGCCCCTGGGAGTGGGGCCAGCATGGCATGGTGGCGATCAAATCCCAGCTGTTGCACTCTGCCTAAACAGGCACTATAGTATGCTGAACTTTCTGGTTGGCCCTCTAAGGCTTAATTTTTTTTTTTTTAAACCGTGGATTGAACTTAGGCCCTCACCAGGCAAGTGCTTTTTCTACTGAGCCATCTTCCTAGCCCCTAAGCCTTAATTTTGGATCCATTTGGATTTGGAGCAATGAGTAAGATAAATTCAGGTTTATCTTCCTCAGATGGCCAGTGCATTTTCCTAATGCCATTTGTTAGTAATTATTTTACCTAGCTGATCTGAAATATTATTTTGCAGGTACTAAATTTCCAGAATTTTTGACTCTATTTAGGACTTTGTATTCTGGTTAATTTCTTGCCAGACACTGCTTTAGTTACTAGAATATGATAACACACTTCAGTACCTTAACTACTTTTAATGGCCTATCTAGTTCCCTCAAAAGAATCCAATAGTATTTTTGTTGTGATCCATTGGAGTTTATCCATTTCTAGTTCTTTTGTGATTCCTGTATATATGTAAAACAACACCTCTTTGTCATTGTGCACTTAGGTGGGCTGATGTGATTGGTGAGCACCACGGGCCAAGCATTGTGGGATGTGTCCAGGACCAAACACTTCATTGCTGGGACGTGACTCTTCCTTTTCCTTCTGAGGAGGGTGCTGCTTCCACACAATGGAGCTCCAGGATAACGGAGCCTTGGAGAATCTGGTTCCTGGGCAACTGTGTGGACAGGATCTTCCAGGAGCCCACAGGGGAAATGTAGCATGGTTGGAAAAGAAACCTTTATTATGTTGATCAAGAGTTTTCAGGGATAACTTGTAATTGCAGCAAACTTGGCTGTTCTGACCAATATAATGGCTATATTTATCAACCAGTTAAGGAAGGAACAGCCATATTTATAACACTAAGACTTCCTGTTAATAGGGAATTTTCTGTAATTAGATAAATTTATAAACATCAAGGTTGTAAAGCTTTCCTCATATTTTTTGTTAAAATTATTTCAGATTTTATGTATTTCCATTACAATCACATATAAGATCTTCTAATATATTTTACCTTCCCCCTCACATTAGTATTTAAAATTGTTGTGTAAAAATACATGTGTAGTCCAAAATTTCTTTTCAAACAATACATATAAGTATAAAGAAAATAAAAATCATTTGAAATCTCACTGCTGTGCATTATCATTGTTATAGTTTTGTGATCATGATTACATGTATTTCATATAAACACACACATACACACCATTGTTTTTTTAACTTGGAATCTGTACATACGACAGCTGCTTTTTCTGTATTTGCACTGTAACAGGACCTTACTGAATTCTTACTGTTTTCTAATAGTTTTTTAACTGGATTCTCATGGGTTCTGTGGAGACATAATTACATCATATGCAAATGGGAATTTCAAATTACTGTCCTCTTTTTGGAAGTCTTGTTCATTTGCCTGGCTAAGATTTCCAGAATAGTATTCAATAATAGTGGCAACAGTGGATTCTTGTCTTATTCCTAATGCTATTCGAAATACACATTCATAGGGCCTACACTGGTTTTGTCTTAGGTAGTTATTCATTTGTAGTAAATAGTATTGGAAAATGTTTCTTCATTTTCATACTTCTATAGTAAGAGTAGCACATTGCTGATTAATTTAGATGTTACTTTTATCTTATTACTTTTCTTTTTCCTATTCTTTTTTTCGTGGGGGTCTCTTTGTAGTGCAGTTCAAGCTGGCCTTAACTCACTTTGTACCCAGGCTGGCCTCAAACTTCCAGAAATCCTCCTGCCTCAGCCTTCTGAGTGCTGGGATTATAGATAGCATCACCACACTTGGCCATTATTTCATATGTTATCATGTGCATAAGTAAAAGGCTACCAACCTCTCCTGCTGACAATTTCTCTCTCACATTTTTCCAATAAATGTCTTTATTTTCAGTGTTAGTGAAAAAAAGTAGCCATTCTGCAAAGTCTTCTTTCCTCATGAAATTCAAACCTTTAGAAAATTGTATGAATTCCATTTCTTGAACTTCTGCTTGTAAATTTTCCATAAATCTGAAAGAATACAAGACTGACATAAGTAGTGACAATCTTAATACTATGTGGGATTGCGATGGACTTTCACTATTATTAGTCCCTACTGGGGGGCTGGTCTTTTGATCTGATAAACAGAAGGTGGTGGGGGAGACAATGCAGGAAAGGCCAAGGAGTCCAGTGCCTGCTTTGATCTTTCGTAGGCTCGGCTTGTCTGTGAGGATTATATCTGGCAATGTGCATTCTGATACACTTAAAAATATATAAGATGTTGCTTTGATATGTCCACACAAAATAAAATTCCACAGAAAACAAGTTTTTCAATATAGAAGCATTATTAATAAGCCAAAACTTTTTAAAGTTTAGGTGGGACTCTGCTTTTAGAATGTTAACCATAATTAATAGGTTTCAGTGTTATTCAGAAACAAAAGTTGATCAAAAGCTTTGCATCAACAACTTAGGTCTGCCTAAAAATCTCTCTACTCTTTTGAACAACAGCATGTGTCTGTGTAACTCAACAGTCCATTCTTAGTTAAACAACATGCACTTCAAACTGATCAACAGCTTCCTAGAAAACGTACAATTTGAAAGGGCGTCAGAGTAAACATTTTCTATGAACAAGAATCCACAAACATTGCACTTGATTTGTTTATAGCCTAAACCAGATGAAAAGTATAATACGCTGCAAGGTGGGGGTGGTGGTGTGCACCTGTCATCCCAGCACGTGATAGACCGAGATTGAGGCAGGAGGATCGCCATGCGATTGAAGCCATCATGGGCTACATAGCAAGCCCCTGTCTCAAAAACAACACCAACAAAAAAAGATGATGCAACCCCCCCTTATTCACTCTTTTTTTTTGGTCTTTTTGAGACACGGTCTTGTTATGCAGTTCAGGCTGGCCTTGAGCTCACTTTTGTAGCCCAGGCTGGTCTCGAACTTGCACCAATCCTCCTGCCTCAGCTTCCCGAGTGCTGGGATTACAGGCGTGCGCCACCACGCCCGGCATCCCTTATTCACTCTTATACATGTTAGTAGGTCTGTCTCTCATATATACACAACTTATGTAAGTATACAAAATGAGAAAAGAGGCATAGTCCAGTTCAGTGGGGAAAAAATTGCCACTGCTCAAGATTACTTTCATTAGGTTCTACATTTTCCTGTAACTCTCAAAAGCATGAAGAGTTTAAGCACCTATGTGGTAAGTAACAGTTTGTCATCTACATCATTTTCTGAATGTGTTAAAGATATGTAGGTTTTTCAATGTGATGGTTCTTTCTGGGTCAAATCAGAGTTTTACTCAAAGCTTGAGGTATTTTAAGTCTGGACTGATAGACCAATAAGGTATTTTATTGATACTCTTTGACTTTTGCTTCACTGACTATTATCCTGTGTACTGTAATGATACTCAATTGATTTATATTAGTATTAAGAGGATGTTTTACTGGTAATGAGTATACAGTGAATTAAGAAAGTAGATTTGTTATGAAAATACAGGTAAGTTTTTTTCATCTTTTTTCTCTTCAGTGATAGGAATAAGGTGGTCATGGCACCTTCTTGGTTTGGCAGGATGACAGGAAATCAAGAGTGAGGCATAGGAGTCCTGCTAGAGGCTGCTGTGTGACCAGAGGAGGGGAGATGCAATGAATCAACATGGGTAGCAGGGATGGAGGGAGGTGGTGAAATCCAAGGAACTACTTGTGAGAAGTCAGTCAATGGTACTTGGTGACTGACTAGAGAAAGTGAGAATGAGAGGGAAATAAAAGATAATGTCTGTTTCTGAATGGAGCTGATGAATGCTGTGATACTGACACATGGGATCTGGTCATAAAAGGGAAGAATACATGTCTCACCTTATTAAGAATAGGTGAGACAATATATGGAACATATGAGTAGAATGCCAGGCCCATCTTAAGTCTCCAAAGTACAGCTGCTGCTATCCTGTGCAGAGGATAGCTCCTTTTCACTTTCATTTTAGCCTAGCCCAGATTCCTGACATCTTTTTACTCACATCCTCCATTCCCTTGAGAGGCTGACGGCTTTCAAGCCTGACTCAAAGGAAACCACATGACAACTGTACCTGCGTACATTCACGGCCTGTATCTGCAGCTGAGTCCTCTGGAGCATATACCTCCAACTTTCAAAACATGGTGTCCCCACTGAGTGACTTTTTCTGCTACTGAACTATATTTTAATCTATGAAAGCACTGAATATAGTGACTTCTGCATATTTTGTCCCCAGAAGGGGCTATCCCTAGTGTCTGAGATAGCCCTGATGCCTAGAAGTACACAGTATGCACTCAGTAAGTCTTTATTCAACTGCATTGGGCTGAACTAGTACGATGCTGCCTTGCACGGCAGTGTTTCCCACTGTTCTGTCTACTTTCTGGCTTTTGTTCTGAGACTGCTGAGTGCAGTGGCAAAGGCAGTACAACTCTTGTCTTGCATGGAGTTATGACCATTAGGAAGAAGTCAAACAGGAGATGTCTAGGGGGCTGGGGAGATAGCTCAGTTGGATAATTGGCTACCTGGCAAGTGCAAGGTCCCAAGTTCAATCCCTGACACCATGCACACACACAAAAAGAAGATATCTAATGTATGCACTATTATTCTTATTTTATAGATAAAGAAATGCACCCAGAGAAGTTAAATACATTGCTTATAAAATGAATGGGCCATTGACACGTCTGTGTATTAATGCATTGCTTATGGATACTTTTACACTATCTAGCGGAGTGGTGTGATTCTCACAAAGAATATTTATTGTTGAGTCCTTTGCAGAAAAAGGTCGCCACACTTTGTGCTATTAGAGTTGGAGACTGCATGGGGCACAGCTGAACTGTCTTGGCTGAGACCATTCCAGAACAGTTACTTCAGCTACCTATTAACAGACTGCAAATGCCTTAGTCTAAGCAAGATCAGCCAATCTTGGCCCCCTGCAGGTGAGTCATACCCAACTGACCTAAGACTAAAGGTCAGGATAGATGGCCTTCACTGGGCTGGTCTGAGTTGTGTTACAAGCAAATGGACATTAGGGGCAGTTCTCTTAGGTGCAAACATTATGTTACTAAAAAGAATTACTGCATTCTGTAAGACAGACATTTGTTTTCATAATAGGCTGGAATTTTTAGAACATAGTTTATTTCTCAGATACAATACATATCCACAAATAGTTTTTAGTTTTATGTTTTACCATTCTGGAAAGTGAATACATTGTCTCAATTCTTATCTCTGAAATTCTCTAAAGTAAATATAAGCATTCAAATTTACCTTCGAAATTCTTTATAATGAAGTTTTCTTTCTCCTCTTTTTCCAAAAAAATGCATCTGAAGGGTTGTGTTAATTTCAGATTCTGTCATTGTTTGATCCTATAAAAATTACACATAATTTCAAATAATTATTTACAAATTTTAAATAATTACCCAGAAGGACAAAAATAGAACCTATAACTCAAACTTTGGAGACAATATCCACAAATTACTATTGTAGGGAGAACCAGACTGGTGGAAAAGAGGGGGACACAATCATTGTTCTGTCTGTAACTTTATGTAGCATCTTTCTATAATCATGTTCAAGCAGGAAGGCTAGAAATACTGGATGTGCTCTTCAGCAGAAACAAAACCGTAAAAGCCTAGAAAAGTGAAATATTTCAAAATGTAATCTCTAGATATTTTTTAGTGAGAAGCACTGGGATTACAGTAGGAGTCTTTCAGCTTTTGCTATAAATGCTCAATACTTGTGAAACACTTGCTCCTCCCTTTCCCCCATCCTGTTTTTTGAGACAGGGCCACACTCTAATTCAGGCTGACCATGAACCCACTGTGTAGCCTGCTGGCCTCAAACTTGCAGCAACCCATCTGCCTCAGCCTCCTGAGTGCTGGAATTACAGTGTGTGATATCATGCCTGGCTAAACACTTGGTTTTCCTAAAGAAAACTAATGGTGAGGATTCTGTTAAAGACAGTGAGTGAGGTAGATTCCTAGGGTGTTCCTTCTTCATTTTCTTAATGAACTACAGCAAAAATAAAACAAGAAAAGTAAAACCACTAAAAATTATCTGCAGCAGCTAAATAACAAAAGGAGGCACAAATTTAAGTCAAATCTTTTAAAAAGGCTCACGTTGAGAAAGAAACAATCGATTCAGGTGTGAGTCAGTCCGTCATGACTCCTATTCCTGCCCAACACCTACTTCTCAGAAACACAAGGGAGATGCAGGACTACAGCACTGAAATAAGTGATTATGTTTTATTTCATTAGCAGTAAGCAGATGATTGGAGGGGAAGAAACCCTTGGTAGAAGCTCCTGCCTTACTTGAGGGAAGCTGACAAGCCTGTGAAATAGCTTTGAGGGTTGTGACCTCTCTGGGCTCTGTGCAGGCCGAGGCACACCCTGAAGCCACTGGGTCAGACATGCTGAGCCATGCAGTGGACTGAGCACTAAGATACAGGATGGACAGAATGCAGTGGAGCTATACCCCTCTTCTGTTCTTGCTAGTGTCTGTGTGAGGCTGGGATGCCTTGCCTTTTCCTCCAGGGGGCTCCCTTCCTCACTTGTCCTTGTTCCCCTACACTGGTCTACAGGTCCGTGGATAAAAATGCAACTTGCATCAACCAGGGGGAGAAAGAGATGAATTCCAGATGAGCCGGGAAGCATATCACGGGAAATCTCATGTGCGCAAAGAGAAAGTCTGAACAGAGCATGAGTAGAAGGGGAGAATATGGAACAAGAATCTCACAGTCACAGCGTTGGGTATTTGTCCCAGCAACGAGTTGAGTAAAAAGTAACCAAGACACGTGGCTTTTATAAAACACCACCTACTTCAATAATGTAAACACACTAGTTTTTTATAGTACTTCCATGGTTTTGTTTCTAACATTTAAATCTCTGGTGGGGGGGGGGGCTTATTTTGAATAACAATGGGGACACACATCCAGCACTAGCTGGTTAGTTAGTGAGTCCATCAGGCATCAAGGAATATGCAGTGAAGATCTATCCAGGGTGAGGCATCAGACTGTCCTGGGATTTCATGTTTTCCAATGCTGTGGGACTACTTCTCACTCAAGCTATTAAGAATAGAAAAGTCACAGGGGCCAGGAGGCAGCTAGCTGAGAAGTTTAGTAAAGGCTTAGCATGTATGAAGCCCTGGGTTTCATATTCAATGTGCTTGTGTGTGCGTGCGCGCGCGCGCACACACACACACACACACACACACACACACAGAGTAATTACAGTATAAAAGTTCTGGCAAGTACAGCAGGGCTTGGTAACAGGATTCACATGGAAGCTCAGGCCAGGTGTCTCGGACAGAATGGCCTTTAAATTGCAAACAGAAGTTAATTAAGAAAGAACTGGGAATAAATGGTTTCAGCAAGGAGCATAAAACAGCCTGAAGGTGCTAACAGCATGGTGAACTGTAGCTGGGGTGTAAATGTAATAGTGGATAGAGAAGCAAATTCTTCTCTTCCTTCCTTTGGTTCTGGAGATTGAACCAAGGGCCTTTACTCTGAGCTATATCCCAACCTTTTAATTTTTTTTTTTAAATTAAGTTGTCTTAGTTACTCTTTTCTTGTTGCTGGGATAAACACTTGACACTCAAAATGAAGGAAGGAAAGGTTTAGCTCACAGTTACTGGAGGTTTCAGTCCATATTCAGCTGGCTCCAAAGCAGAATAGCACATGGCAGAGGGCAACCTTTCATGGTGGCAGCTAACAGCAAGAGCAAAGGGAGAAGCAGCAGCAGCTCAAGCAGCTAACTTCTCTTCCTTACAATGAAATGCAAATCACCTGCCTCAGGGCCAAGTGCAGCAACCACACCCATAATAATCAATTACAAATTGTAAAAGTCGCCACATGACTGCATGAGGCTCTGGGGGAACACCTAAACACAAACTGTAACATAAGTATTGGGACAGGATCTTGCTAAGTTGCTAAACTGCCTCAGCTGGGCTCAAACGTGTGCTCCTCCTGCCCTCAGCCTCCCACACTACTATGATTATAGTAGTAAACACTTCTTTAGAAACTTTCATAGAGTGTTAAGCACAGTTGAAGGAGACTGCAATGTAGTAACTCCTTTAACTCCTACATTTCCCAATGAGTTACACTGGCAGAGAACTATTATATAATGAAAGCAGCATTACAAGGTAGGCAGTCCATTTTTGGGTCAAATTCTTCACTACCATTTCTGCTAGATAAAAGTGGCGTAACAGGAAGCTGGAGGAGAGCAAGTGCCAGGTGACTTGGGCTTACAAAGATTTCTGAATTTATCCCAAGTGCAAAGGGAAATGTGAAAAAAGTTCAACTATGTGGGACCGGAGGGATGGCTCAGTGGTCTAAAGCACCTGCTTGGGGAAGCTTGGGCGGCTTCAGGGACTGCGGTTCGATCCCGGGCACCACATGCTGCGCCAGCCCTGCCCTTGGGGCAGGCTGAGCCGGCCATGAAAAATGAGTGAATAAACAAACAAAGGTTCTGAAACAAGAAAAAAAAAAAAAAAAAAAAAGTTCAACTATGTGTTTGTAACTTATCATTTTAAAAAACTGACTTAAAATTGTATGTATTTATGGATACCATATAATATTTTGATATATGTATGTATTGTATAATGTTCTGTGGAACAATTTTAAGGAGAGAAGTTACTTCTGGATACAATGTAACAAATTAGAAAGAACAGATGCTGGGAAGTCAGGAGGCTGATATTGTTTTTTGTTTTTTGTTTTTTTTTTTCTTTTGTAGTTACCACTGCATTTATTTTCCTACAGCTAGTCTTCAACAAATCTGCCTTAAAGTTAAGCACAGAGTTAGAACTGGATCACTTGGCCCTTTCTCTTCTTGTCTCCTCCCAGTTCAAAGTGCTTGCATCTCTTAATGGCCAGCATTCTCTTTGATCTGCAGTTGGGCTCCACACACTCAAGCCTCAGCACAATCTTCTTTGTCGGTTTAGCCTTCTTCCAGAAAATGGGTTTCATCTGACCACCATAGCCACTCTGCTTCCGGTCGTAGCGCCTCTTTCCTTGGGCATAGAGGGAATCCTTGCCCTTCTTACACTGGGTCACTTTATGAGGCTGATGCTTGCCACACTTCTTACAGAAAGTCCTTCGGGTTTTAGGTACATTGACCATCTTGGTGGTAGAGTTGTCTACGCGATGAAAACGAGAAGCCCAGCACCCTAACTCCTCGCCTCGCACCGCTCGCGCCTCACAGGAAAGGCAGGAGGCTGATATTGTTCAGGTGAAAAATGATAGGGATTTTCTCAAGTGACAGTGTAAATGGAACAAAAAAAGGACAGGTGTGGGAACTATGTAGGAAGTACAAGAGACGGCGCTACATGCCTAATTTTATGTGAGGAGTAAAATGTCACTCCCAGAAAGACTTCCAGGTTTGTGGACTACTAATAAGGAGCATGATAGTGTTTCCCACTATTTAAACTGCTACCTCTATTATCCATTAATATCCTTATATGTGTGGTCTCCATTTTGGCTGCTCTATTTCTCACAGCATCACTATATTGGTGTAATCCTTACTACTTGGGAGATTCTTCTCAGAATTGTTCTGGTTACTCACTTCCATTTATTCTTCTAGGGGAAGTATAAATATACTCTGTCAAGGTCTTTTTTCTTTGAGACAGGGTCTTGCTATGCAGTTCAGGCTGGCCTTGAGTTCACTTCCGTAGCCCAGGCTGGTCTCCAACTCATACCGATTCTCTAGCCTCAGCCTCCTGGGTGCCGGGATTACAGGTGTGTGCCACTATGCCTAGCACTCTGCCAGTGTTTGGCGTACCACTTGCACACATACTGCTTCTTTGGTCACTGTTTGTCAAAAATTTCCCCAAAGCAAAACCAAAGCATACCTTGTGTTTGGACTTGGATTACACTGAACTTGTAGATTTAATGGGAGCTGACCTCTTTACATGGCTGACTATTCCTAAGAAAAAAGCCTGCCTGTCTTCACATTTATTTCAATCTTCTGTTCCTTAATATAAAAAAATTATAGTTTATAGGTTTCTTCATGTAGTTTCTTAAAAATATTAACCTCTACTTTTTGTATAAAACTTTTTTAAAGGAAAATTTTTGTACTATGTGGAAGATGTGGTTTACTTAAAATGTATTACTTATTAACCATGTTTATTAAAAGGCAATCTAATCTGATTGACCATTAAAAATATGGTAACTGCCTCTGACCTCCCATATGATGGAATGTGGTTGACAAATCCCCTCTCCAGAAAGCAACAAGCTGGAGCAAATGGACTAAGGACTTGTGTGCTCAGATAGGCAGGCTGTAGGAAACTTGGCTTCCCTGCAGCAGACAGATGGGCTTACTTGACTGGAGTGGCAGATCAGTGCTCAGTGGCTCAAATAGGTGAGGCTGCAGGCCTCGTTGGAGCAAGCAGCAGACGGCACCCAGCCAGATAGGGAAAGAATGCCTGTGGAGACTGACTGCTAGAGACTGCTGAGAAATGGGCATGCTCATTCAGTGCTGGATTGTTATGACTTTCCATAAAGTAATTTGGCAGCAAATAGCAAAAGCCTTAAAAATATTCCTGCCTTTTAAACCAATAACCTCACTTTCAGAAACTCTTATCTTAAAAAAGACATGTTTAGATATCTGTTATCACAGGATAGTTCTAGCAGTGAATGTTGGGAAATAATCTTAACCAATAAAAGATCAACTATGTTATACCCACACAACTGGATTTTTTTATTCATTAAAAATACTAATTAAACAATTACTGGATGCCTGCTACTTTATCCATCTATGTAGATACAATGAGTAGTAAAAAGTTAACCTTATCCAAACAGGGGCCTGGTTGTTGGTAATTCATAAGAGAACTGCTTGCTTACTAGGGGCATGGGCCATGTCAGTTAGTCCAACAGTGAGATTTAAGGTCAGGGTTTTGGGCTAAGGTGAGACTAATATCAGGCACATGGGCAGTTTATGTAGCTGACTCCAGGAGAATCTCTGGACATCAAAGTCTACGGGGGCTTCCCTACTTGTCACTCCTTTGTGTCCACTATTAGACATTGGTGCCTGCAAAGTTAGCTCTGTTACGTCTCTACCTGAAGAAAACTACAACCTCTGGCTGTAGTACTTTGTAGAATTTTGCTCCATGAGCCTCTTCCTTGTTTGATTTTAATCTGCATTCACTCATAATAAACTGTCACCATGAATATAAATGGAATGAGTTAAGGGAGATATGTGATATATTATTAAGTGCTACATAAGTTAATATGACTGGGGACATACAGGGTACTGTAAGAACACATAGAATATGTTCTTCTGGAAAAGGAAATAGTTAAGAACTTAGGTGTGAGACAAAGAAGTCAGTATTAACATTACTTGAAGGGAATAAGATACAAAAAGGAACTGTGATTTTACTCATTTGCAATTTTGCAGTAGACATCTTTGAAAAGCTGAAATGATTTGGAAAAGAAAATCTCATAGAAAGTATAAGGTAAAATTATAATTAATCAAAAGATTGTTGTGGCTGGAGAGATAGGTTGGCTGACTAAAGCACCTGCTTAGGTAAGCTCAGGGAAGTACAGAGACTGCAGTTTGATCTCTGGCACCACATGTCATGCCAGCCCCACCCTCAGGGTGGACTGAGCTGGCCAGAGTTTGGGTGTCGAGGTGCATGCCTATAATACCAGCACTGGGGCAACTGAAAGCAGGAGAATCACCACAAGTCCGAGGTGCGTAATGAGACCCTATAACAACCAAGTACATTAAAAAAAGATTGTCAAATGAAAATGTACTGATACACATTACTCATAGGAATGAAAAGTATTTTGTATTATAAGAAAACATACTGGGCAATATTTATCAAAGTATGTCAATCTTGTAACTATCCATGCCTTTTGATTTAGCAACAGAATTTCTGGGAAGTCATCCCACAGGAAGTGTGATCCTATGTCTTTAAGTACACTGTTATGGCTACTTTGATGTCTCGAACTGATTAAAAACATTCTTCTTTTATGGTTATTTTGACTGTGGGGAAGCTAGAAGTCACATGGTGGCAGGTTTGGTGAATAAGTGGACGAAGACACAGTGCTGTTTTCACAAGCCTCCCTGGATGGCACACAGTAGCAACATTCACTATAGTTTTGAACACACCTTGTAAAGACATTCATGAAAAAAATTCTAGAACTGGTTCATAAAATGTTATGAACAATGGAGTAAATGCGTTTGAATTGAGAGGGAGTATTCTGAGAAGAATTGATAGAAATGTGTCTTTTACTACAATAAAGTATATATATTTATATTAAAATAAATCTTCTATTAATTAATTTATTTGGTACAGGGTTTCTCTACATAGCTTGGACTCATAGTGATCATTTTGTCTTAGCCTCCTCAGTGCTGGGATTACAGGTATGTGCCATCATGCCTAGTTTCACTGGCCAGCACAGCAAGCCTGGCACAACATGTGGTACCTGGGATTAAACCCAGGTCCTTGAGCTTGCCAGGCAGGTGCTTAGATAGCTGAGCTATCTCCAAGGCTCACCTTATATTTTGATCACTCTTTATGTAATGGTTTAAATAAAAACTTATTCATTGCAACATTACTTGCAATGTTACAAGATGGACACATAGCTGGGTGTACTGGTGCATGCCTGTAACCCCAGCACTTGAGAGGCTGTGCCAGAGGATTGCCAGAAAGTTGAGGACAGCCTGGGCTACACAGTGAGTTCAACACCAAACTGGATTACAGGGATGGGGGTTGAGACCCTGATCCTGTCTCAACCCCCACCCCTGCAAACAAAAGATAGCTACATGTTAAATGGCTTTCAAAAGAGGAATGGTTACATAAACTGTTATCTCTGTAAACAAAATATTATGAACTGTTAAAGTACGAGATATTTTGTTTTGTTAAGGCAAAGAAGAACAGAGCCATGTATAGTATCCTTCTATTTACATAAAAATAGAAAACAGAGTAAACAGATGTGCGTATTTACAGGTATGCTTACATACTCAGAAGATCTATCTCCGGAAGAACACATAGCAAACTGATAGCAAGCACTGCTCTGGGAGAAGGACGGGTGAATAGAGGAGCACATTTTGCTGTCTAGCTACTCCTGTGTGACCTTCTAAGTTAGAATTATGTGAATATGGTATAACTATTTGAAATACGGAGTTATTAACAAAGCTGACCAGCTATCTGGAAATAGTTAACAAACAACATAACCGAGAAATAGTTTATGTACCTACCTGACACACTGTTTCATTAGTTTTCATTACTTTGAAGTCATCTTGTTTACTTATGATCTTCTGTAGCTAAACAGATTATAAACATGAGTTTACATGTATGTCTATTAGATTTTTCAAAATAACCTGAAAACTAAAAAAACAAACAAAAAACCCCCCTGAAAACTGATGTCAAATTGTCATTATAAAATACATACTAACTTGTTATATACTATACACTTTCTGCATAGCTTGGATTATACTTTTTCTTAGGCTATGTAAGAATTAAAGGAGAAAACAAAAAAAGTATTAACACTTTATAATTTTTCTCTTAGCAAAGTTTACTCATTACATATATGTTCTAAAGGCAGTAGTCTTAAAAAAAACGTCATAGTGATTGTGTCCCTTTAAGAAAATTTCATATATTTACTTTCATATATTTATTCATAGTTTACTTTCTATATCATTGATAATGGCCACATTTTAAGTATAATATATAGCACACAAAAAGCTACTTATATTATGCACATGTTCTTTTTCCTTTTATGCATTTGTAATACATAAAATAAAGAGTTACATTTCAATTAATTATAAAATTGAGTATTCTGAAATTGAACACATTAAAAAACCTACCTACCTTTCAGAGTCATTTGTACCAAACTTCATATGGAAAGCAAAGAAATTTAAAAATAAACATAAGCAGATATAGACAAAAAACCCCTCAAAATATGAATTTAAATCAGGAGATAAATATTCCCTTATTTTTCCTGTAGATGATTTCTTTGTTAAATGTTTGAAAATTGCTGCAATTACAACCAAATTATCTGTCACAAATCTGGCTACTTTTCTTATGCCCATGTTAGATAAATGGTTTATCTTTAGGCTTCTAAATCTCTTGCCCAGTTTTCCTACTTTTCCTCATTTAGTGCAGGGGAAAGCTGAAAAGTTTTTATTTTTTATACCTTTTATTCTTTTAAATTGACAGACAAATGATACACAGTACCAAAGTCAACATGCAAACATTTCTCTTTCTGCCCCACCTCTCTGTAATGTCTTATTATGTAGATTTCAAGCACAAAGTGAAGAGAATTTGTAATAAACCACTCTACAATCAGTATTCAGCTTCAGTGATTATTGGTACTTTTGTCATTGTTGGTTCAAGTATCATTCCTACCCTGTTTCCCTTTGTTATTATTTACAGTTTTAGAGAAAAAATGTCACACATTCAGATTTACAATCATAGCCATGCCATTTTGATCATTTCTTTCACTCTTTACAGTCTGTCCTTTCTCTCTACCGTCACAAGGAAGCAGCTCTTACGCTTTTTGCTAGTTCCAGCTAGTTTAGAGAATGACATAAATTAATTCATATGCCATATATTTTGAGTTTGCCTTCTTTCATTCAGCATGGAGGGCTTGAGATGCACTGTGCTGTTTGCCTATCAGCAGTTCCTATTTATTGCTAAGCTCTACCACACTCTATGATCGTGCCATTAATTTACTTGTTTCTAATCTTATGTTGAAGCATGATGCTACTTTTGTTCTTTTTTTGGTGATGCTGTGGATTGAACCTAGGGCTTCAAGCTTGCTAAGGAACTTCTCCCTAGCCTCTCCTTACATTTTTTTTTTTTTAGATTTAGTACAGGGTCTGCAGGGTCTCACTACACAGATTGCTCACAGTAATCCTCCTGTTTTAAGCCTCCTGAGAGCTGGGATTACAGGTGCGCACTACCATGCCCAGTCTCAATTAACCTCTCAGTGTGCCCCTAGGGATGGGGTCCATGTGGCATGCTGGAGATCGAACCCTGCCCCTGCATCTGCCTAAGCAAGCACTTTAATCCACTGAGCTATCTGGCCAACTCTTCCCTTTATTTTAAATGCTATTTAGCATATTGAGGAAAGTTTCTATTTTTACTGTGCTGAGTTTCATTAACATGATCATAATTGTTTTCCTTTATCATGGTAATAAGATGGATTACACTTGTTGATTTTTTAACCACTAAGATCATTTAGTATTCTTTGGATAAATCTCACTTGGATATAAGTATGTATATAAGTGGCACTGAAGTTTGACCTCAGGGGCACTTTGCCACTAAGCTACATCACTAGCTTTTTTTTTTTTTTAATTTCCCCAAACTTTTATTTTATTTTTATTTTTATTTTTATTTTTTTTCTTGTTTCAGAACCTTTGTTTGTTTATTCACTCATTTTTATGGCTGGCTCAACCCACCCCAAGGGCAGGGCTGGTGCAGCATGTGGTGCCGGGGATCGAACCGAGGTCCCTGAAGCCGCCCAAGCTTCCTCAAGCAGGCACTTTAGACCACTGAGCCATCCCGCCGGGCCCTCCCCAAACTTTTAAAAACAGACTTGGTGAATTACTCGGGCTGCCTTGAACTTGTGATCCTCCTGCAAGTAACATGGGTTAAAAGTACGTACTACATGTATACCATGCTTGATTTATCTGGTTAGGTACTTTGTATGTTTGCCCAAGAGAAAGACTGGCTTATGCTTTACTTGTTAGGTCTTTTGCCAGGTTTTAGTTGTTAGGACTAAACTGGTCTCAAAATATGAGAAGGAAGTATTCTTTTGCCTTGTATTTTCTGACAAAAGGTTAAGAGAGATCTGTCAGGATCTCTTTCTTTCTTAAATGTTTAACATGTTCTGGTGTGCTCTGAAGATTACAGTGCTGTGTGTACAGTTCTCTAGTAACAGTTCTATCTGATAGATCATAAGCATATATATTTTTTTCCTAGAGACATAGGTCAAAAGTTTCTTGCCTCCTCAGCTACCTTCCACCCTGGCTGTGACACTGACCCATGACAAGGTACTGAGTAATTATTACACAGTCTCAGCACTCTTCTAGAGCAGGGAAAAACAACTGTGAGGCATAGCCCAGCACCCTACTCCCACATTTACATTCTGATGGGTTAAAGATAATAAACAAAGTGACTTCAGATAGTGCTGGGTCTCTATGAAGCAGGGGACAGGGCTGAGAAATGGCTGTGGAGGTCACTGTTAGGTCTCTTTGAGGAGAGGACACTGTCGAGATGCAATGACTGAAAGCTAACAAAGTACCAAGAGTAGGGTTTCTGGTGGATGCAGGGTACCACCAGAAGGTACCTATCTGCTGGATACAATTCTCTATTACTTAAAAAAAAAAAAAAAAAAAAAAAAAAAAAAAAAAAAAAAAGTACTGCCACATTTACTATTTAAATTTGACTGATACTTCATAATGAAAATAAACATTTTCATGTTTATTTTCATTATGAAAATGATGTATGGACAGTCAATTTATTTTTGTTTTTGAGGTAATAATTTATAAACTCTTGAACAAGAATACTGTTACAAAGCCAGGAAGAATTTTACTGAAAGCTTTTGTATTTATTTAGTAATAATTCTAGGAGGTACATTTAGTATGATGAAATTATAACACTATATGAAGAGTACAGTCCTTCCTGCAAGTATGAAAGTGATGTGATTATACAAGGACCACCTAAGGAGCAATTTATACTACTAAACAGAATTGTCATTAATCTGTTGTTTAGAGAAGTTGCATTAAAACCCTGGCACTTATCCCACATAAGCAGATGTACCATCTATCAAGGTAAAGATGAAATGAATTAACTATTACTGGCTTTGATCACTGTCTGTATTGTTTATTATTACCTGACAGAGAACAACTCAGGCAGATAGCTGTTATTTTATGAGTCCTTGGGATAAAGAATTAGTAAGCAGTATACTTACTAATACAGTTTTTAGATCTGGATGTTAATAAAACATAAATGCATCACAAAATGCAAAAGTAACTAAGACAAATTACACTTGAGGACATTTTCACAAGATTTTATATTAATATATTTTATCATTACTTTGATGTTTGATGTTCAAATCACTTCATTATGTTTATATTTTTGGTATTAAAGTAATTCTTTTTTTTTTTTTTGGCACTTATGGCAAGGAGAGCAATATGTAAAACTTACTGGGGGGAACATTGAGATAAGCTAAAAAAACCAAAAAAAACAAAAAACCCTCCCAAAACCCTGCTCTTTAAATACACTTTTCTGATTTGAAAAGAAATGGATCTTTCAAACCATTTCAAATATAAAATGCTGCACAGGGCTGGGGAAATAGCTCAGTGGTACAGTGCCTGCCTGGCAAGCGCAAGGTCCTGAGTTTGATTCCCAGTACAAAGAAAAGAAAGAAAAAAAAGATGCTAGGGACCAGGGATATAGTTCAGTGGAATAAGTGCATGCCTGGCAAGCTCAAAGTCCTGAGTTCAGTCCCTGGTACCACAAAAAAAAAAAAAAAAAAAAAAAAAAAAAAAAAAAAAAAAAAAAAAAAAAAAAAAAAAAAAAAAAAAGAAAAAAGAAAAAGAAAAAAAGATGCTGTATGTTTAGGTTTATTAATATAAATGCAGTTTTTTTCTAAAGGCTTTAAAAAATCCTTTTTTTTGCTTTGGTTTTTAGAAGAGTCTCACTATGTAGGTCAGGCTAGCCTTGAACTTGCTGTGAGCTGGGGATATAGCTCAGTGGTATAAGTGCCTGCCTAGCAAGCACAAGATCCTCAGTTCAATCTCCAGTACTGTAAACAAACAAACAAAAAAACCCCAAACAAACAAAAAAGACACTCTCCCTCTCCCCCAACCAAACCAGACTTACAGTGATCCTCCTTCCTCAGCCTCCTGAGTAGGGGGAATGACAGGTGTGTGCACTCATACCTGGCTCTTCACGGACTTTTTTAACTGAGGTATATGTCACACAGCATGGATTATCAAGTTTGTAGCATCAAAGAGCCTTTTTTCTTTTTGAGATAGGGTCTTACTGTGTACCTGAGGCATTCATTTAGGCTGACCATGAACTTGGAGCTCAGGCTTGTCTTGAACTTGTGGTTGATACTCCTGCCTTAGCCTCCTGAGTGCTGAAATTACAGGTGGCCACAACCATGCCTGGCCAAGAATATTTTATAAGCTGAGAAGCTGTCTTTTATAACCTCAAACTTAAACACGTTATCAGTGTTACATCCTGTCTTATTCTTTCTTAACTCATGGGCTAAATATCCAAGAATTTTCTAAATATTTAAGGAGAAACTAGTATTCAAAAATTGTTATCTAAACTGCACATAAAACTGTTAAATGAAAACTGTATTTGGAAGCCTTAATGTGAGTCCTGCCTCTACTGCCCTTTGAGTCTCCTATTCCATTTCCTCTCTCACTTGGAAGGTGGCCTGTCACTACCGTTCCTAAAGGGGATCAGAATCTGGGTCCTTGCAAGCATGAGATGAGTGCTGTAACTAAGGCCTCCAATTTCATCATTCTAGGAATGGAAGGGAGGCTTCCTGTGCTCATGACACCCAGGAATAAAGTAAGAAAGCTTAACTAAGGCCTGAGGGGATTATGGTAGGTGCAAAATAGCTTAACTGATCTAAAAGAATCTCATTATTATGTGTCACAGCCTTTACATACAAACTACTCTCTACCTGAATAATAATAGCAACAACAACAGTAATAAATTGATTCATGTCTCCTCCTCCTCCTCCGAGGTAGACTGCAGTAGCTGGAGAGCAATGTTATTTTGTGAACTGTGGCACTAGAGATTTCAGGTTTTACTTGTGTGAAGACATTCCGTTCCTTAGGCTTAATTCTCTTGTTTAATCATCAAATATCTGAGAATAACATTTTTCTCTGTGCCTACCAATTTTGCACTCCTGTTTACTCTCCATTCTTTTGCTCTGTGGTATATGGCAGCATTCTTTTGAAATAGGTCTTACTGATTCCTACCGATTTACAAACTTTAAGGGGTCCTCTGCTCAGTCCTTACTCATCTCGCCAGAGTCTGGCATTAAGTACTTCGTCATGGTTTTCTTTCTTAGACTGGGAGACCCTCTGGGCTTTGTTAGTTCTCTGCTTACTATTCTGCCACTTTAGAATTTCACTCTGGCTGCTCCACCTCAGTCTGATCTCTTAATTGAATCTGTTCTCCAAGACTCTGTCTTCCTCTTTTTACCTGTGCATCCTCCTCCTCTGAGGTCATATATTCTCATGACTTAATCACCATTTCTGTGAAGATAATCTCTGTCCCGGTCACATGCCTGGTTGATTGCTAGACACTTGCAGTGCTTGTCTATCTTAACAAGGATGTCCTACCAGCCTGTCAAGCTGAACATTTATTTCTAAGCTCACTGTCAAGATCTCTCTCAACTCAGCCATCCCTGACTGCTCTTTCACATTAGGGAGGCATTGAGGAAAGAGCAGGGCTGTCACACTGGATGGCTTTGGATTTAAATTGTGGCTATAATTTTGGCTGCACATTAATTTCTTAATTTTTAAATGGGATAGTCACTACTGTCAGGCAACCAGTCCTCACTGGGACCTAGTCTTTGGCCACTGAGCATTACCCTTATTCCTAGTCAGGAAAACTGGTAAAAAGAGTGACCACTGATTTTTGCTTTCCTCTCATTTCTCCACTCCAGATGGAAACCAGGTCTACCGAGGCTATTTCATAATACCTTTTGACTGCATTTACCAGTTTTCATTCACAGTTGTGAACTCAACTACTGCAACAGTTTAAGGAGCTCCCTTGCTTTTAATCTCTCCTGTAATTCATCTCCCATTTCTGCAGCTAGAATTGTACAAGGAAATCTCATACATACAGAGATATGGATTCTGGAAGACTGCCTTGCGATTAAGTTTATAACAGTCTGCTGGTTTCTCCTGACGTATAGCTCACATGAGAGATCCCACTTCTTAGGTGAGAACAGAGGGTCACACTTTGGCTGTGCTGTGTGACTGCAGCAATGCTTTTACAAGTGCTCCAGATTGTATAACATTAATCTCCCCAAATGAACATTATTTTTGTTTTCTGCTTTCCTCTGCTCATTTTTTGCTTGTGGTTCCTGCGATAGAGTCACAGCATCTGAAATTTGTTGCTCTTTCCACCTAGCTTACTCATGTGCACATTCAACTCCTTGCTGGAATTCCAGGCTGCTTTTATAAATCAGTGTCAAATTTGATACAAACTGCTGCTTCTGAAATATCTAGGTTTGCTGTTGTAGTCTGCGTCTTGATGTGCCCCCAAAGACTCAAGCAGTCATAGGGTGGCTGAATCTACATTACAGTTTGTGACTAATTCACTGTCTGGAGTTGGGATTAGGATGTGAATGCTACACCCATGCTAAGGAGTCATCTCTCATGCTCCTGTCGCTTTTGCTGTTTTCTGCCTATATGAACTGTAGTTTCTGTGCCATGACACCCTGCCTTGGAGTCAGCTAGATATGGACTGAAACTTCCACAAACAGTGACCTAAATAAACCTTCCCTTCCTTAAATCTGAACTATTAGGTATATGTTCCAGAAAGAGAAAAGTAAATAAGATACTAACATTTGCTCACACTGACGTTATAATGAAACATTTTTTCCCCCCAAATCCCTATCTCTTAACATTTTTTTCAGGTGCAAGTTTTCTCTATAGCTTCCTAGTGAATTTTGCTTGTACCATTTTGAGAGAATGAATCCTGTAAATTACCACCCTTCTTCTGAACTGTACAAGGAAATCTCATACATACAGAGATATATTTCAGGCAACTTCAATCCTCTAAAATCCTCTACGTTTCTTAACTAAGCTGTGAACTCACAGGAAGAACCCTTTCAGCAGCTGAAATGAGTTAATTAATATCTACATGAGTTAATTAATATCTACATTTTACTTCATCAAATATTAACAGGTTATTTCATAAGGTAACATCTTATAAGTATTTGCTCTGTATTTAGATTTCATAAAATTTATAACTGGAAAAGTAGAATTATATCTTCACCTTGTTTCAAACATACAGTTTCCTGTACTTGAAGTGAATGTAGGTTTTTCAATTTACAATTTATGTTAATTATGTTAATTAAATTAAAAACTCAATTTTCTCAGCCAGACCTAACATATCCTAGAGGCTCAAGAGCTAAATGGGGTCAACAGTTACTATATGGGATGGGATGTAAGCACACACTCCATGCTTCACATGTAACTTTAGTGAGTTTTCTAAATCTATTTTTCCAGGAAGCTGAAGACTAGAACAAAAAAATAGAAGATGAGTAGAACTGACAGGGAGCTGAATACTCTTTGGCCTTGATACCACTGAGATGTGGTGGTAGGTGATATCCTAACAGTGAGGGGGAAAAAAGAAAAGCAGAAACATAATGAAAAGCACACAAGTTGGGGCCAGTGAGATAGCTCAGTGGTCTAAAGTGCTTGCTTGGGCAAGCTTAGGCTAGCATGCAGGGACTGTGGTTTCATCCCTGGCACCACATGCTGCATCAGCCCCACCCTCAGGATGGGCCAAACTGGTCACACACACACACACACACACACACACACACACACACACACACAGCACACAAGTAAAAAGCCAGTCAGTTGAAGTGTGTTTTGTTTCTGTTTAGGTATGGGGTGTCACTGCTATATGGTCCAGGCTGGTCTATGTTGCATTATTTCTGTTTTGCCCTCTCAAGGGGTGGGATAATAGTAACGTAGCAATATTCCTGATGCTACTCTATTCCCAATATACTCTGAAAGTCTAACTAGTTAATCACTGTGAAATTATTCATAATGATGACCTTGAGCTATATTATTATTATTATTATTATTATTATTATTATTGGTGCTGCCAGGGATTGAACTCAGGATCTTGTACTTGCCAAGCAAGTACTTATTTCACTAAGCTACCTCCGCGGTTCCTTAAATTATCAAGAATAGGATAAATTCTACGTATCATAATTAGTGTGCAAAGATAAGGAAAAAAATATATTTGTAGTAGACATTAAAAAAGGTCATGTTAAAAAATGTAACTATGTTGAGATAGTAAGCCTGAGTCAACTAGAAAGTTCCTTTATGTGAAACACTTTATGGGAGCCTGTGGCTTAGCTCAGTTGTTTAAGTGCCTGTTTGGGCAAACACAGTTGCAGGGGATTGGGGCTTGATCTTCAGCTCCACAAGCTGGCCCATTGTTAAGGCTATTTGAGCCAGCCCCTTGCTCAAAAAAAAGTCCATCTGAACTTTTGGGACTTCCAGGTTAGCTAAGTTGTTTAAGAGCCTGAATGGGCAATCCTAGTCAGGCACAGAGGACCAAGGTTCAATCTCCAGCTCCAAGTGCCTGACCAGACCCACCCATAGGGCAGCCTGAGCAGCAACAACAACAACACCATCTCAACTTTTAGGGCCAGCCGAATAGCTGAGCAGAATAAAGCACCTGCAAGCAGGTGCAGGGGCCAGGATCCCAGGGCCTGCTGTGCTGGCCCTGCCCCCAGGACTGGGCATGGTGGGGCATGCCTATAATACCAGCTCTTGGGAGGCTATGAACAGGCATATCACTGTAAGTCTGATTTAGTAGAGAGACCCCGGCCTGGATGCCCTGCAGACCTTTCCCTAAAATTAAACAACAACAACAACAAAAACCCACTTCATAATCTGATACTACCAATTCAGTAAATTACTCATTCCCTTCAAAATTCTAAATATTGGTAGATTTCAACCATATGTCTTCTTCATTCTACTGTTTCAAATAGTGTGGCATCACTTTGTAATTTTATGTACTCTGCTTACAAATCCTCAAAGTATTTGTTCATAGTACATGAGTCTTTTTTTTGAGACAGGGTCCTGCTATACAATTCAGGCTGGTCTTAAACTCACTATATAGCCTAGGTTGGCTTTAAACTTGCAATGTATTTCCTACCTCAGCCTCCCAAGTGCTAAGATTACAGGTATGTGCCACTGGGCCAGGCCCAAGAGTGCTATTGTTAACCATTTAACAGTTTACCTTAAGCATCATATGGGCAGCATGTTTGTTTAGCTACTGACTATCCTGAGTGCTGGTTGGGCAGGTGTTATTTCAACTAGTCTAGTATTGTACCAAATAAATTTAATAAAACTGTTGTTTTTTGTATTTCCTGTCATATTATCATATAAAAAGAAAATATGCTGTTTTGGTTGTTCTGTATTAAATTACACTGTTATGTGCTTAGGGTATTCTCACCCCCCCAATTATTTTATTTGCTCTTTTTGAACTTTTTCTATGTGTTTGATGAGGTGAATCCAGTTACAAATACACATAAAAATCCAAAGTATATGATTTAGTGTGAGAATTAAATTATGTATGTATGTATGTATGTAGGTATTTGGCACAGAGTCTCAACAGTAGTTCAGAATCATAGTGATCCTCCTGTTTTCAGCCTCTCCAGCACTGGGATTACAGATGTGCACCACCATATCCAGTTTCAGAGGCTGGCTTGGCACACCCAGGGTCGGGGCTGGCATGGTATGTGGTGCAAGGGATTGAGCCCCAGTCCCTGTGCTTGCCTAAGCAGGCACTTAGTCCACTGAGCTATCTTGTTAGTCCTTGGTGTGACTATTTCTTTTTTATTATTTTTTGTTTTTTAGGACTTGGCCGAGATTTTGGGGCGAGTCTCTGACTATGCCTAAATTCACAACCTTCTCAGGTGGAAAACAATATTCTATTACCTGCCTTCCTAAAATTGTATACTAGATTTTTTCTCCTTAAATGCAATAGAGGAAAAACAACTCAATCGGCCTACACATAACCAATTCAACAGATTGACCAATGCTATTTTCAGTAGCATTGAGTAACAGATGTGCATGGCAAGCTATGCATGTGAAGTTGCTGGCCAGTCTCAGGCATGTGCACACATTCCAGCTCAGCAGCTGGAGGTTAATGTTTGTTGTAAATCATGTATGCTTGCAAACAAATTATGATTATTGTACTATCGTAATAATTAATTTACTTTATTAAACAGTTTTGTGAAGTAATAGGGTTCCTGGAAAAAACAAGAAAGCTGGAGGCAGATGATAGCTAGCTGGGATATTGGTGCATGTTCTTTTTTGGTTGGAGGAAGGACACAGCTTCAACAATTTATGCATTTGTCTTACAAACCAGAAGAGCCTGAAACAAATGCAGTATATAAAGCCTCATTAGAAACTGGGTAGCATCCAGGAAACTGCAGTGAGGTCCTGCTTTGTCAGTTGTGAACTATGAGAGGACTTTCTCTGCATTTGGTCTTTTCCTGTGTTATCTGTACCCTATCTGAAATAATACAACTATTATCCCATTGAAAAATAAGACCAAAGAGAGCTATTTCTATTACAAAATGAAATGAATATTTTAGAGTTATATGATAAAGGCAAACAGCTAAAAATTTTACTTCTAGATAGGATCAAAAAGCAAAGGCTGCAGTGCCCGGGGTTCGATCCCTGTCATGCTATGCCAGTCCCAACCCAGGGGCAACTGAGATGGCGACAGAGACTGGGCATGATAGCACACGCCAGTAATTCCAGTGCTTGGGAGGCTGAAAAAAGAATCACTATGAGTCCAATCTGTGTAGTGAGACCCTACAGACCCTGCACTAAATACACGGAAAAAAAAAAAAAAAAAAAAAAAAAAAAAAAAAAAAAAAAAAAAAAAAAAAAAAAAAAAAAAAAAAAAGAAAAGAAAAAAAAGCAAATGCTGGAAAAATCAGAGATCTAGTAGTCTGTATTCACATTGCTCTGCAAGTCACTGCATGTCTGCTATACTCTAAAGAAAAGGAAATTAGAATCGGCAGATGATACACTGTGGGTATACTTACATAAAAATAATAGCAAGGAATTTTCATCAGTCTTTCCAATTAAAAGCAAAGACCTTATTTCTAAAATAAATCTGTATTTAAGTTAATAAAATGTTTGTTATATAGATGTCTTTATTTTTAAAATGACATTACTTTTTTTTTTTATGACTGGCACAGCATGTGATGCCAGGGATGGAACCACAGTCCCTGCAGTTGCCTAAGCTTTCCTAAGCAGCACTTTAGGCCACTGAACCATCTTGCTGGCCCAAAGTGACTTTACTTTTAACAGACTTTTAAAATCAACTGAAGAACTACCAATCCTGGTCACATCAGATAAGATGGTCAGTTATAACCTTGAAATTTCCTTTGCTACCACACTGTCCATTCAAAGATTTCATGTCCTTTCCCCAGTTTCCTCATCTTAGATTTTGATACCAAGATAATTTCTAAATATGTTCAGCATTTATAAACCTAAGTTTTATGGGTCCTTTTTGTTTTATGACCTCACTCCCAATTTAAGATCCTTTTTGTTCTGTTTCTAGTCTTTGAGGTAATTTTTTGTATACAAGACAAAATATTTTAGTTGTCATTTTGCAAAGCTTGTGATATGGAACTTTATCAAAGGGATTATCTAGGATAGTTCACATATAACAAAATGCAAACACTGAAAGTGTGTACGATCTCATAAGTTTTGATAATATACTCATGTAGCCACACACTACCCAAGATCTGAAAGGATAGTACTCCCAGTACACTCAAAATTCTGTTGTTGTTATTATTATTATAGTCGATTCCTCATTTTTTCCTGGCTCCAAGGAACCAACCATCTGCTTCCATTTCTTTTTCTGTTTTGGTCTTTTTCAGACAGGGTCTCAGTTTAGGCATGCCTGGCTGGATCTACTTTCTTTTAATATGACATGTTAAGCCGGGCGTGGTGGCTCACGCCTGTAATCCCAGCACTCGGGAGGCTGAGGCAGGAGGATTGGTGCCAGTTCGAGACCAGCCTGGGCTACAAAAGTGAGCTCAAGGCCAGCCTCAACTGCATAGCGAGACCCTGTCTCAAAAAGACAAAAAAAAAAAAAAAAAAAAAAAAATGACATGTTACCTTTTTCTAGAATTTTATATAAATGGAATCATACTTTTTGTTTTGAGGGATTCATCCTCTTGAGCTTATCACTAGTTGGTTCCTTAATGTTAAGTAGTGTTCTATTATATTGGTGTGATTTATATAACCATTTATAAACATTAGGCGATTATGAATAAAACTGCTATTATGAATATTCATATCCATATTAACCCAGGTTCTGGGAGAACATAAATGAATTATTTTCTGGGCTAAATACTTAGGGATGGAACTGGTAGTTTACCAGTATGGCAAGTATACATCTAACTTTAAAAGAAGTTGCCTATTTTGTTTTCCACCATGTGAGCCAATGTAAGAGAAAATTATTTGCTTTACAGCTCAAAAGCTTTTACAAAAAGTCATACATTAGTCAAGTATGTATTCAATTTGTTACTTACATATGAACTTCTTAATTTATTGTGTGTCTCAGTTACTTTTTACTCATTGCTGGGACAAATACCCGACACTCAAAATGAAGGAGGGAAAGGTTTATTTAGCTCATAGTTACTGGAGGTTTCAGTCCATATTCGGCTGGCACAAGGCTGAGTGGAATATGGCAGAGAACATCCAGTTCATAGTGGTGGAACAGCAACAATTGTGACAGAGGCAACAGACCAGCCAGGGGAGCAGAGAGCAACAGCTTCAGTCTGTCTCTGTCTCTCTTTATATTACATTAAGGCTCTCTGCCTCAGCCTATCTGCCTTAGGCTACACCCATAATCCCAGAAGTACTTAGAATACATCCAGGGATCATGACTCAAGTCTCAAACTCTAGATCAGAACTAAATCACATAATCCCAGTGACTCATGAGTCAAGTCTCAATCTATAGAAGTCCCTGCCCATGACTGCATGAGACTTTGAGGGGACAACTAGACATAAACCATAACATTGTGATAGCCACTATAATTAGTACTGGGTTAGTGTTATTTTTTCACCCCCTCTGGAATAGATTAAGTTTATCTAATCCTACTGGCTATTCTAGTTTAGATCTTAAAACATCCCTGAAAGCTCATGTGTTGAAAGCATTGTCTTCAGCTGGTGGTGCTATTGGGAGGAAGTCTGTCACTGGGAGCGGGTCCCTTCCTAGGGACCCTGGCCCCTTCTTCTTTCTCTGCTCCCTGGTCACTATGAGATGAGCAGGCTTCCTATACCACATGCTCCCCCATGATATGCTGCTGTACCACAGGCCCATAAATTATGCAGCCCCAAGAGTATGGATGGAAACTCATGAAACTGTGAGCCAAAGAACCCTTATATCTTTGTGAGTTGACTTTTTCACATAATCTGTCATAGCCATGGAATGCTACCATACTTGCACATGCCCAACAATTTGTAGGATGGAGAGTATATACCTATTTTTTTCCCCCAGAACCAGGGATCGAACTCAGAACCTTGCACTTGCCAGGCAAGCACTTATTCCACTGAGCTATCTCCCCAGCCCTATGCCCAACAATTTGGATTAAGGTATTTTTCTGATATTACTACTAATTTTTAAAACAGAATGGAATTTATTTATTGGTACTGTGAAGTTCTGTCTTAGCAGCTTTTTACATATTAGCCTTAGCAAATGTGCAATATTTTGTATTTTCTCTAGCTTTTTTCCTATTTTTCAAGAAGACTTAAATTTCTATGATTTTTTACTATTTTGGGAAGTAAAAGTTATTTTAAACACATATTTAACACTCAGTCTTTATTTATTTATTTATTTTTTGCATCTTACAGGTGCATTTATTCATGCCACAGAGTAAACACTGCTTATGTAGGCATACAGTGATGTTCTGTGCTCCCATCTAACACAGCTCGCTTAAATGTACAGGCAGGCTGATGCTGCATCTCACGTGTACTCCAGAGCTGGTTAATGATGACCGTGAGCAGGCGCAGGAGTTGAACCTTTTAAGGCCTTGCTTCTTTTATCAGCACTTCTGATTTTATAAACAATGAAGCCCATCAACCCCATTCCTATCCAAATCTCCTGGTAGACTTGGGTATAGTA
>PVJA010007309.1:0-69883 GCA_004027025.1 Myocastor coypus | reverse complement strand
TTTTTTTTTTTTTTTTTTTTTTTTTGGTGGGACCGGGAATTGAACTCAGGAATTTGCACGTGACAGGCAAACATTTATTCTCTTGAGCTATCTCCCCAGCCCCTTTTATGTCTTTTTTTTTTTTTTCTGATTTCTACCAAAATTTTGATCGCCAATTGTTTTATTTTTCCAATCATTGCCTTATTATATTTTTTATAAAGTTCAAATGAATTCTTCATAATTGACCCTAAAGAGTTCTATTTAACAACCAAACTTACCAGTTTGTCCTCTTTTTAATATTACCAATATCATTCATATTGCTCATAGGCTAGAAAATTTAATCTCTGTCCTTACAGAAGCATGAAATTTTAGTTTCAGGAGGTAAAACATCATCTTTTACCTAGGACATGATGATTTAGGTGTACACAATCTTAGTCTTGGAGTCCTGATTTGTCTGTTGTATCTGTGACCATTTTCTTCTCCCATCGCCTTATGACTTTGAATTTACACTTCGGTGATATTGAGATCTACATAGATTCTCCTGTGCAGTAACTTTACATGTGCTATTTTTTTTTTTCCAGAAAAAAATCTACATCATTTTTGGCCAATCTTTCAGCCTCTCCTTCAAGGAACACCAGAAATGTCATTTTGTCCTTTGTACTGTCTTTATCTCTCTTACACAAACTTAGGTGTATTTTTCATGTTTCCAAATCTCCTAGGATATAATTGCGCTTATACTATACTGTCATATATTTATTGCCTACACAGGTATTATAAATTCTAATATTTAATAAGCTATATAAATTATAGGAGCCAGGGAGATAACTCAGTGGAATAAGGTCTTGTCTGCCAAGTGCAGGGTCCTGAACTCAATCCCTAGTACCGAAAAAAACAATTCTACATATTTGATATTAGAACTCTGGAAAGTATCCTAATTTTATTGGCTTGAATCATAAGCCTTCAGTAAATCTCTACGGACAGGAAAGAGCCACAGTCTACAGTGTGTTAGTGTTATTTAGCTTTTCCAATTTTCCTGATCACCCTTTTTGTATAAGATGGAGCTCATTTTAATTGCCATGCTCATGTTAGATGACATAAGAAGTAGATGACATACCATTCATCCATAGTATGGATCAAATGAAATAATATATTAAAGTATTTAGAAAGGAATATAGATTTCGCTAAATGATTTATATAAAGCAAGCTGTGATGGAATGGATGTATTTTTCATTAAAGAAAACTGTTTTTCAAAAATTTTAGAATGATTGGTTTCCATCCCTTTGTAGTATTTCCAGACAGACCAAATTTCTTTCATTTTTCAAGTCAATAACTTAGAGTTGCTTTAAGAAGAAAACATATCCAGTTACAATTTACATTCATGTGAATTAAGATCTCTCAGTAGCAGAAAGACTGGATCTCAGATAAAATTCCTTATTTCCATCATCAAATTGTATAACTATACCTTGGAGAGACAGCTAATTAAAAACACATAAAGTATTACATTGTTATTTTCTCTTTAATGTAGACTGTATTTCTCCAAAAGTAACCCATTCGTCAATCAAATGTTCTGAAATGTACTTAACGTTTGCTTCAAAATTGGAACCCATGTATGCAAACCCATGATACAACTTTATTAAATGAAATTATTTATAATGTTAATAGTGAAGCCAGGCGTGGTGGTGCACACCTGTAATCCCAGCACTTGGGAGGCTGAGGCAGGAGGATTGGTGCGAGTTCGAGACCAGCCTGGGCTACAAAAGTGAGCTGAAGGCTAGCCTCAACTGCATAATGAGACCTTGTCTCAAAAAAAGACAAAAAAAAATGTTAATAGTGAATGGACATTTACTAGCATAAATTTCAAACAAATTGTATTAAAGAATGAATTAAATCTATAGGAACACATTTTTATTTACTTAATTTACGGTTTAATTCCTACATTTCAGAGTGTTACCTAAGTGTGAATTGTTCTTAACTTAAAGTTTCAAAGGACAACTAGTTAATTTTTTGTTTGTTTGTTTGTTTATTTATTTATTTTTATGGCCGGCTCAGCCTGCCCTGAGGGCAGGGCTGCGGATCGAACCGCAGTCCCTGCAGCCACCTGCAGGTGCTTTAGACCACTGAGCCATCCTGCCGGGCCCCCACAATCTAGTTAATTAATACTTGAATTAAAATTAAAGTTCCTACATCTAACCTATGTAAAGTATTAGAATACTATTTTCCAAGCCATGACCTATCAGTTTTTTTTTCTGAAGTCTGGTGTTTTCTCAATAATATTATCTATATGTCTTGGTCTAATTAGAAATGACAGTTAATGAAAAAATACTTTATAAAATTTTGCCAACTTCCAATTTATTTTAGTGTTATATTTCAATAACCTGAACCAAATGAAGATTTTCCCTGCACAGAAGTGGCCTAGCCTATCTTGATAAGCAGCTGAAAAACACACATAAGTTGTATGAACCCGGCAGAATCCATCTGGTGAACCATCTGTGTGAGGACTCACAAAAATCATACCCCATCTGTTGTTTCATCTTTACTAAGATTGCCAAGCCTGTTCTTTCTCTATTATCTGGCCATGTTCCTTCCCCTGGGACCTTGTCTGTGCATTTGCTTTTATTCCCTATTGGCAATGTATATCTCATTTCCAAAACACTCTCCTCAGTTCTGAAAGAAATTAATTTATGCATTTAATTTATGCAGCTAAGAACACTCTTGGGAAATAAAACAACTGAAAACGATTGCAGTCATACCTTATTGTTGTGAAGCTCTAAGTATTTTATATAGAATTTCTCTTATATTCTGCCTAGATATCTCATTTCTCACCACTTAAGTAATTTCAGTATGTTTATGTAGGTACCGCTCCCCTTCTAATCTACTCTCTGTTTTATTTATTGTATTCTCACCTAAAACATGCCTCTTAGTTTTCTTTTTCCCTCCATTAAACCTCCATCTTTTTTCCATTTTCTCACAATAAACTTCAGGATTCCAATTCAAGTTCGCAGTTCACCATTAAAGTTTTCTTTAGGGATGGCCAAAGAGCTCAGTGGATTAAAGTGCCTGCAAGCAGGCTCAGGGGCTGGGGGTTCAATCTCCAGACTTTCCATGACAGCCCTGCCCAGGGGTCAAGCTGAGACATTGAGACTGGGTATGGTGGCACACTACTGTAATCCCAGCTCTTGGGAGGTTGTAAACAGGTGGATCACTGTGAGTCCAATCTGCTAGTGAGATCCTGAGCACTCTGTACACCCTTCTCTAAAATAAAAAAATAAATAAATAAAAAGAGAGCTTTCCTTAATAGCACACAAAGCCACTATAATAGTGATCCATACAACAAAACACTTCCTTAGCATTCATTTCAAGTTGTTCTATTTTGGAGCCTGGGCATGGTAGCGTGCACCTGTAATTTCAGTGCTTGGGGGTACAAACAAGAGGATCACTATGAGCCAGTAGTGAGACCCTGTAGAAAAAAAGAAAAGAAAAAATAGTCAAATTGTTATATTTTGGACACCAACTGCGCTTGAATTTCTCCTTAGTTGTTACGTTTTCATGATTCTTCTTCCTATATATCTGTTGTCTAAAGATGCACATGAGGCTTGTAAAAGACCGGTACAACTTGATATTTTTTTGTTTGTCTTGTTAACATAGATTAATTACTGTCTTGTTACTGAGACACCATACTGACATCTGCAACTCTAAGTATGAAAAGATTACTGGGATCATGGTTTATAGAGTTCTCAGTGTATCCAGAATTGCGAAGGGGAATCAGCTATAAGAAACAACTCATGGTATGGCAGGCAGAAAGCAGAGGTCAACAGAAGATGGAGAATAATGCTCACTCCCAGAATAACTTTGGGAGAACTGCTTTTGCTTCCATTTCATTAAAGAGTTTGATGAATGTTAGCATTAGATTTCTAATGTAACAATGAACATATTAGGACCTGCAGTTTTAATAGTTGGTATTTCTTCTTGTGTGTTTCATTTTTTATTTTTCAGTTTCACTGACTGATATCAGATTGGACAAGGTTTTTATATGTTCCTGATTCAGTTTTGATATTTCATATATATATATATATATATATATATATATATATATATATATGAATTTACAAAATACTTCTGAATTTTCCAGTTTATCTAAGTATAGGTTCTCAAAGTAGCTACTGATAATTTGCTAGACTTCTGAATGATGTGTTGTAATTTTGCCTTTTTATTTTCATGAATTTTGGACTTATTTCCCCTTATTTTGGTAAAATTTGCTAAGAGTTTATCTATTTTTCTTAATCTTTCAAAGAAAAAAGGTTTTCTTTCATTGCTTCTTTGTAGAGTTTTGAATTTTAAATTTATTTATGCCATCTGTAATCTTTATATTCTTGCCCTAAGTTTGAGGCTGGGTTTTGCTTGTTTTTCTGGGACCTCGAAGTACATCAATAGATTTCATTGGAGTACATTTTGTTTTCCTGATTAGATAATTGAACACTATGACTTCCCTTTTAGGACTGGTTCCACTTGGCCTAATAGGTTCTTGTATGTCATGCTGACATTATTATTTGACTGCAGAATACAGGAATAGAAGGTTTTTATTTCAGCCAGATAATAGTCATCTATGAAAAAGTTAGTTATACTAAATGGACAGAAGCTATAATCTTGCTCTCTAAAATCAGGAACAAAAGAATGTTATCTGCTGTTGTTGCTGCTATTTAGAATGGTTTTTAAAACACGAAATAATTAGAGAAAGAAAGAAATAGAAGGGATATAGACAGAAAAAGAAAACTTCAAATTATCATTATTTGCTGTTCAGATGTTCCTATACATAAAAAGTCCAAAAGAAACTTCCAAAGACTCCTAGCATTAATAACCAAACTCAGTGGTGTAGAAGAATAGAAAATCAACACACAAATACACACACACACACACACACACACACACACACTCTGAGCATTTTTCTATATCAATAAATTCACTGAGAGAAACTATGGGAAAAATAACTTTTTAATAGTATCAAGGAAAATTAAATGTTTAGAAAATGATTTAACCATGAAAGTAAAAGCTGTTTATAATGAAATCTTCAGTACTCTGAAGGAGATGAAAACAGATATCTAAAAATGGAAAGATATCCCATTACTAAATAGGCAGAATTAGTATGATAAAAACGACCCACTTCCAAAACCGTTGTACAGATTTGATGCAACCCCAGTAAAAATAGCAGGAGGATTCTTTTAATCTTTAGAAAATGATCCTAAAACTTATATGGAACCTGAAGAGATTTAACAGACCAGAAGCAATTCTACGTAAACAACACAAGGCAGGGGCACCAGAATCCTGGACTTTGGATTATTCTACGCATCTGCAGTGATCAGACAGCAGAACAGTGGGAAAAAAAGCGATTTGCTGTTCACTGGAGCAGAAGAGAAGGTTCAGAAACCAAGCAAACTCTTATCTGTGACAAAGTGGCTAAGTCTTTTCGTTGAAGAAAAGATAAACTTTTATTTTATTTTATTTTATTTTATTTATTATTTTTTTTTTTGTCTTTTTTTTAAGACAGGGTCTCACTATGCAGTTGAGGCTGGTCCTGAGCTCACTTTTGTAGCCCAGGCTGGTCTCGAGCTTGCATCAATCCTCCTGCCTCAGCCTCCCGAGTGCTGGGATTACAGGCATGCGCCACCACGCCCGGCTGAAAAGATAAACTTTTAAATGTTGCTGGGAAAACAGGTTATCCACGTGCTTATATTCCTGAATATTTAACCTAAACTCACTTCTCTCATTATGCACTAAATTGAAATCAAAACTAGTCAACGATCTAAACATTACATAAGAAAAACTTAATGTGCTGAAAGACAAAATAGGTGGAATCCTTGAAGGCATAGGTGTAGGTAGAGACTTTATGAAGAAAACTTCATTTGCATAAGAAATAATATCAAGCTTCAATGAATTGTAGGACGACCTTCAATTAAAAGGCTTTTGCACAGCAATGGAAACCAGAGTACAGAAACAACCTACAGAATGGAAAAAATTTTGCTAGCTACTCCTAGATAAAGACTAATACCTAGAATGCATACAGAACTTCCTTGAAAAATAAGATCCATCAAATGTAAAGGCCAATCAAAAATGAGCATCTGAAAGAAATAGACACTTCTCAGATACACAACTGTAACTGGGCAATAAATACATGAAATAAATGCTCAATATCAATGGCCATTGAGAAAGCCAAACTGACAAATCACTGAGAGTGTCTCTCATGCCAAAAATAACTGTTATTATAAAGACACAAACCAATAACACATGGTGCTGAGAGTATGGAGGGGAAGCAAACCCTTCTTTATTGCTGTAGAAAGTGTAAAGTGATACAACCACTATGGTATCAGTATGGAGACTCCTCAGAAAATGAATGCGCCTTGCCTGTATGTCAAATGAAGTAAGCCAATAATGCAAGCTTAAGCATTGAAAGGTATATCTTATATGAGAAACTAAATATATAAAGCAAGATTTAGAAAACTGATAATAGAAAAAGTTAAGTTATATTATTATAATCCAGCATAGAAAATATATGTAAAATGTACCTTGATATAGTATAATTGTCTCATGTGTTAAATATGTGCCCTATTAATGTAGCTTTTCATGTGTATGTGTGATAGTTAACCTTATAAGGATTTATAAGATAAATAAACAAGAATAAGATGTTGGCAAGTTAAAAATAAGTGGGAGTGTTATGTATAAGTACCAGCTCCTTACAATGAGTGTAAGTATTATACACTGAAAATGTGTACTAGTAAAATAAATTAATCAATTAATTTTAAAAATGAAAAATGTGCTTGGCAAGATAGTTCAGCTATCTAAAGTGCCTGCTTAGGCAAGCTTAGGCAGCCACCAGGACCACAGTTCAATCTCCAGCACCACATGCTGGGCCAACTCCACCCCCAGGGCAGGCTGATCTGGGCATAACATAAATAGAGTAAAAAAAAAAAAAAATTGAAACAGGATAGGTGGAGGGAGATATTCCCTTCATGTCATGTTTCTGAGGACCCACTTCTTCATAACAGGCTTTACCTCCCGATATCATATTTGGCTCTAAACTCCTAGCTGTTCTAATCCACTGACAATACCATGCCCCATGATTTAATCATGTAATCAAAGACACACCTATCAGTTCATGTGGCTTTGAGGGAACATAAACTTCACTATGTATCCACCAATAGATCTAATGTCCACTTGTATAGAGTATGAATATTTAAGTCAACATGTACTGATTCCATCTCTATGACAATAAACACTAGAATAAAGGGGAAAATAAAAGTGATGCTGACTATTATTCTGCCCTCAGAATAAACACCTGTGTTGTTTGCCACATGGTTATTGATATGAAAGCATAGTCAGCCAGCTCAGCCTCACAAAGCTGGCTTTAGTTCACCTCTTTAGAGATAAGGCTGTAAATTCAGACTTCACTAAGGGCAAGACATAGTCCAAGATGGCAGACCACACTTGAGGCTAAAGACCCTCACACCAAATGGAGCAGCTGTCCCTGCAGCTGTATGTGCATATTATCTATATCTAAAATTGCATGCACTCATTTCTCTATCTGCTTAAGAAAATGTGTGTAGATAGAAATATACATCTAGAAAATAGTTAGTGATAATTAGTTTTAAATAAATAGGACTATAAAGGAGGATATGGGAGAATGCTTATGTATAAATCTGGAAAATATAGATTTACATTTTTAAGTAAAACGAAATTTCATTTACCCAACACTCAGGAGGCTGAGACAGGAGGAGCAATGTGAGTTGGAGACTGACCTGGGCTGCAAAATGTGTTCAAGACCAGACTGAACTGAGGAGCGAAATCCTATCTCAAAAGGCAAAAAAGAAAGGGAAAAAAGAAAAGAAAAAAAAGAAATTTAATCTATGAAAATCTATAAAGACAAGTATGTATATTCAGGAAAAAATTGAAATTTTGTGTCTCATTATGAAACAAGAAAAAGAAAGAAAAAAATAAAAAAAGAAAAATCTTTTTTGAAAGATTTTTTTCTGACCCAATACTTTGCACGTCCTTTTCAAGTAGCAGATACCATAGAACCAACAAATTTACGGCAAAAAAGGGATTAAATAGCTTGGAAGGTATGTTCAACAATTTTCTTCTATTTTTAGACAAATAATCTGTAAATGGATTTTGAATACTTAGGAGAGGGCATTTAAGGTAAAGTTTGAAAATGATAAAGAGTAGAAGAAACTCTAGCTGATAGTCATTGTATTAATTTTTAGGAAACTGAGTTATGGAAATCATTCCCTAAAAGATGGGGACTAACTTAGATTTTGCAACCTATTTGTGGCAGAAATGGGGATGACTACAGAAATAAATACTATGTTTCAGCAAAACAAAATAATACATATATATATATATATATATATATATATATATATATATTTGTCAAAATCTACACATGGCTTGGAAATTAAGGGGAGATAAATAAAATTTTTAGTTTTTGTGAAATCAGGGAGTAATGAATATTTCTTATGGTCACTTCTCTTCTCAGCAATTTTGTCTTTTACACCATATTTAAGGTATGATTGTCTGCTACATCTTCTCTGATTCACAATATATATCGCAATATAATACTTACATTATGTATTACCAGCCTATAATATTTTCTTATTTAATAGAGTGTAAACTTTAAGAAGACAGGGACATATATTTGTTTTCTGTGTGTCTGTAATTCTAACTGTGGACTCATTATTGTAATATCTTGACATATTTAGTTAGTCGCTATGTCCCAATATTCATCTTTATCTTACAAAAATAAAGAATCAAAGGAATCTGAAGATCTGACATTTTCTATCTCTATATTTTGTATTAAACTCTTGCACATCAGATTTTAGTAACTATTCCTATCTGAGTTGTTTTCTAAATAATTTAAAATAAATACTTGATCATTAGTAATATACTCTGTCTTTTCATGTTGATGAGTGAGAATGGAATGCAGTCCAAGAGTTTTTTTACATACTGCAAAACAAGACACACTGAGTTTCTTGCCAGCTCTCATTCATAACCTGCTGGAGAGTACTGAAAATGTTTACCATGGGCCTGTCCTTATTATACTAACTGTGTTGGCTCCTACACCAAATACCTAGGAAACTGATGCATTTTGATGCATAACTTTGGAAATTTTGGACTATGATCAGTTGCCCGTTTGTTTTGGAACCTGTAGTTTGACAAGAGTGTGTGACAAACATTTGCTGCACAGTTGTAGAGTGAAGAGGCGCTCATGCCCCCAACCCACACAGGAATATGCATTATCATCCAGTCTCCCCACAAAGACAGCTTTCTCTAAGGCACTACCACCTGCAAACTGTACTACTGTAGGGACAAACTTTAAATGCAGAGGTAATTGGAGTCTACAGTTTAAGGTTTAACTACAGTTGTAAAGACAAATAAACCTTTAACACATAGACATTTGGTTTATTCACTCACTTTTTTTTTTTTTTTTTTTGTCTTTTTGAGATAGGGTCTCGATATGCAGTTGAGGCTGGCCTTGAGCTCCCTTTTGTAGCCCAGGCTGGTCTCGAACTCGCACCGATCCCCCTGCCTCAGCCTCCCGAATGCTGAGATTACAGGCGTGAGCCACCACACCTGGCTAACACATAGACATTTGGAATTCCTAGAGTAAGACATAAACTACCATGCTACCTTAATGAATTTGCCCTTAAACTATTCCCTTCCAACTCTACCTCCCTGGGCTATTGTTCTTACTTAGTCTTCTTATGGTGAAAGTAGGACCTGTGCCTTCTTGTCTACAAATGCTGTCACTAACTGCCACAGCTTTCCAAAGTGGCAAGGCTTTCTGTATTTGACCTTATCAAAGGATATATTTCTGTAACTATGGTGGTCTTCAGTGCAGCATTCTCCAAGATTTACTCAAAGCTATATGTTTCCAATAGCTGTTGCAGTGGATTCATCAGTGCTCAATATTAAGGATGTTATTGTCTTATGCAACTGCAGAAATCAACAGTTTTCCTTCCCCATGGTATAGAAAGTGCTAGTCATTACATACCTGGAGTGGCTGTGCTCACTTTCTCTAGTAGGTAACATCAGGAAAACAAAAGCAGCTTCTATTTTAAGCACATGCTTTATTTTTCATGAATCTGTCTGTTTATTAAGCCATCTGTTCATAGCATCCTGGTTGAGGGATGAAGTTAGAGAAAGCTATGGCCCTTCTTCCTGAACCAGCATCCCTGAAACAAAGCTGTGTCCTCAATAACCTTAAAGAAAGTCCTTTTCATGAGGCATCTTATTCTCTCACATAAATCTTAAGGTGAACACAGCTTCCTCGCAAGCTGGGAAAGTACAGTGAGGGAATAGCACCCTGAATTGTTGATGCATTTTAAAGGCTTTAAAGTGAGGTTCCGTGTAAAGGGTAAGCATGAAAGCCCAGGAGCCAGCATCCTTCTCAGGAGGAACAATATTCAAAGGCTCTTTGATAAAAACTGATTTTTGTTGCCTTTTCAGATTTGGAATGAGATAGCATAGCCGCACTCTCTGTATATCTGCAAAGCAGCCAAGACTGGCAGGCAGTAACATTCAGCTGTGACACTGAGACTGCTGCTCTGGCATACTTGAGGGAATGGGATGTGACGTGTTTTACTTACTTAATGAATTACTATGACACATCTAATTTGTCAGATTGCAAGTTCTCAAAGCTGGGCACCTGTAGAAGCACAATTTGTGATTCTAAAGGAACTGTTCAGTGTGTTTAAAAACAACAAAACAGAAAGCATTGCATAAATTTTAGATTTGTATTATGACACATCTAAGCTCAACGTGACAACACCTATGGATTTGAGTCGTCTGACCAGTCACCAACGATTGGAATAAGGACTTGTCAGTGCAAGCTGGATGCTTCCCCAAAGATCAATATCTTATTGCAAGGTATAATGAAAGTGTGTGTCTTTGAGTAGATCCATATAAGCACTATGGAAAGAAAAAACCCTGGAATTCACTAGGATGGTGTTACACACATAAACATACACACATATAAATTATGCATTTTCCCATCTAATTTCATTTTTTTTAAAGGGGCAGGCTCAGCCTGCCCTGGGGGTGGGCCTGGTGCAGAATGTGGTGCCGGGAATGGAACTTCAGCTTATGCTTGCTTTATAGACCACTGAGCCATCTCATCAGTCCCTCATTACTTTTTGGGATTTGTCTGGATGTTCTTTCAGCCAAGTTAAAATCACTCTGTCATTCTTGTTTCCAGAATAAAACCAACACATCTGGAATTGGAAACTGCATTTTTATTGAGTACTCTTTTGTGCACAAAATTGGAAAGGTTCTCTCCACATATTTAGGGCATGTAACTTCAGAACTAACTCAAAAGCAGAGTTACAACATAGGAAAAATATACCATTAAAAGCCTACAAAAACAGTCTTATAAATTTGCAGGGTCATTCAATCTCATAGTGTAAAGTAGAAAATGGGCTGCTAAAGTGATGTCTGTAAAAAAGCGCTCAATAAATCTGGGGAATTTCATTTTGTAGTTTATTTGGAAATACTTTTAGTGTTATCCCTCACACTTTAATCGGTATAAAAGTAGACTCCTGTCAGAGAAGTGCAGTGCAATGTCACATAATTGGTTGATGGGTCAGCATTGTCAGTGACTTTATTTTAAATTTATTGATTCACCTTATATGAGCTGATATTCTGGTCCACAAAATGTATTTCACTGTCAAGTTGTAGTAGCTCTCAAAGAAGCAGATTTCACATTAAATCTACCCAGCAGTTAGAGGAATGGAAAAAGTTGTGGTGGTGGAGGTGCTGGCAATAATTATAGGGTCATTAATTCATATCTATTTCCTCTCTTAATTTTTCTGTCATGTCGCATCTCTTCAAGGAGATTCCTAGACTTTTTTTCAGGAAATGCCATAGACCATACAATTTCCTCTCAATCTCACTTCTAATTAAGTGTTAGAAGTCAAGAGGTTGTTTAAAATACATAATATATTAGTGGGTCATATATTATATGTGAAATTACATGGATGGATTAGTGATTTATAAACTGAACTAGTTTATAAGGAGGTTACAGTGTGGTAAGAAAGATACAACTGCATGACTGTGGGGCCAAGCAAAATTGCAGTAAGTGACATGCATACAAGTTGAACAGATTGAAGATGATTTTTAAAACCAATAAACTATTGTGAGCTCTTAGCAAACATGCCTAGAACACTGTATATGTTTAATAACGATCATCCAATAATTATAACAAAAATCTATTTGTTTAGGAGATGAAAATACTATGTAGTTGCTATTGAATATTCTAATCTTAGCTCTTAGAAAAGAGTCTACCATACAGCACATTTACTAAGGTCCATATGACAATGATAATGAATAGCATTTAACAGATGAAAATATTGTGTTGCTATTCAAGCTTCTATAAAAATTATCTTTTAGATAAAATAAATTCTTATGTCTGCCATATCACCTTTAAAAAGTATATTTAGAAAGAATATAAAAGATCTATTTACAACCTTACATCATTTTCCTAATTTGTAAATGTATATGTTATGTTAATATTTCATCAGTAATATTGATGTTAATAGTTTTCCCTGAAAAAGTAGAAAGACCAAACTAATCAATGTGATCCTTGTTCTAGAAAAGACTTCTTATTTTAGAAAGCATGCAGGACTAATTGTGCCTTCATGAATTCATGAAAACTTCAATATAGCCTACTAAAAGCTCATCATAATTTGTCCTACACAGCAAAATGGACTGCATTCTCATGTTTCAGCAATATGATCCTGATATACATTTAATAGCTTAACTCTTTATCTTATTTATTCAGCTATCCTTTGTTATTAGATTTGTCTCCCTGCACATATAACATGAAAATTAGCCTTTTACAAATACCATTATACAATTTGGGATGAATAATGCTCCTTAACGTAATTTCCACACTCATATTGTTGATTGCTGGAAACAAGAGAGACTATTTTTTAACAACCATTTTGGGAAAGCAGAAAATGTGTCTGAAAAATTATTTTTTTTATCAGTGAACGGCATCCGCATACAAAGAAACCCAAATTCTAATACCAGATTAAAATAAAGGATTTAAAGTGGTTAAGGAAGTAAATGAATAGCATCCAGCTTCCTTGATTTTCAACAAAATGAGAAATATAGAAGTATGTTTTTAAGGAAAGGCTTAATTTTTCCTATTACCACTACTGATTTAGGATAGCAGATAATATATTCAATTTATAGCCAGATGAACCTTCAGATTAATTATGAGGAAAGCAGGACAGCTTTACCCAAGTATAGATAATAAAAATGTAATATATTGAGGTACTTGAAAATACAGAATAGGCATTGGTTTACTTGTTGCGATAACCATTCACTAAATTTAAACAATACTTCTCCCTTCCCTGGAGAAGGAACTCCTCTATTCACTCACTGTGGCTTAAAATCATCAACAGGCAAACTGATTTAGTCAAAAAGTTACCAAGGGTGGAATAAGAAATAGTCTTCTCTGGTGGAAGAGCAAGGAACTCTTACCTCCCAAAAGAAAGGGGAAAGTGAGTTGTAAATATCCTGTGTGTCTTTTCCTTTGTCAATTTAACAACACAACAATTTCTTCTACTACAAGAGATAAGAACAAATTACAAAGAGAAAAAAGAGAGAAGTATTAGAATATCCCACTTGTCTATTACTCTGTAACATGTGGAAGCAAGTTACTTTATAAGGGAAAGTTTAAGTTAATCTCAGCACTTGAGAGGCTGAAAAACAGGAGAATTACTAAGTCTGATCTCTGTAGTAAGACTCTGTTGACCATGTACTAAAATACCACACACACACACACACATTTATATATATATATATATATATATGTATATATATACATATATACATACACATATATATATACATACACATATATATACATACATATATATATATATATATATATATATATATATATATATATATATGAAGTCAATGACTTAGCAAAATCCTGCCTAAAAAAAAGCAAAAGTCTAGGAATGTGGCATGGTCAAAAGTGTCTAGCTTCAATTTTCAGTGTTGACAAAAGAAGAAAAATCTTTTTAGTCAATTTAAAATATTTTCAATAATAACCAATAAGTTCTTTCACTGCCAGGAGATTAACAAGTAAATAGGATGTCAGAATACAAAAGCTACCAATTATTTTCTCATTTTCTATTATCTATCCATTAGTGACAATTAAAATTACTAGTTGAATTCCAGTACTTGTATTTGCATGTGAAAATCTCTGGGCTTTGTTAGTGTTATGGGACAATATGGCTCTTTACTGTCACTTATACAGAAAGTGTAAGTGTTTTTATGTTTTATTTTCATTTTTTGTGACCAGTTCAGCTTATGCTAGGGACATGGCTGGCATGTCATGGTGCCAGGAATTGAACTGTGGTTCCCACACTTGCCTAAGCTTGCCTAAGCAGGCACTTTAGACAGCTGAGCTATCTGGCAGGCCCTCTTGCTGTTTTTACATTAAAACAGAATTGCAGCATTTGGAATCTCAGTTTCTCCAATTAAGTATTTTTTAACCCAATTATCTGAGTGTTTGAATCAGGTTTTATTTTGGTATCTAATCAGATTCCTAATCATAGTCCATGAGAAAGAATGTGACTTTAACATTGGACTTACCTGATGTGCTCATGTGTCTGTAGTTTCTTTTTCTTTAAATCATAGCCATGTGGTAACTTTCCTATTTTGTTATGGTTCTCTTTTATTGATAGACATGCAGTGAATATTTCTTAGAAATGGCCAGTTCTTATTAAAATATTTTCGGAAGAATTTTTTTTTTTTTTTTGAAGCTGTGACATCCTATAACTCAGTGGCTTCCCAAATTTCTTGTTCAAGGAGATTGAGGGACTGCAGAGGAAAGGGATTGAAGGTATATGGTGTGCCTAAGGAGAGTCTCCTAGAGAGAAATCATTCTCTTGGGCTTTCCCAGAGAGCAAAGTGGTCAAGTAATGGCCCTGACTCATCCAGACGGCTGACACCGACAGCAGTTCTACAAAGCACTGTACATAGTTCCAAAGTAAATCCTGAGGGGATTTAATTGATTTTGGGGGATACAAAAATTACACATCTTGTTATACAAGTCTTGCTTTAACTTGCCCATAACCTCTCAGCAGAAAAGTTTAAACATGACACATAAAACGTAAAGGTAGTATAGTATGCTGAGCTGCAAAAGGCTCTAATCAATGGGTTCCAGCATTGCCAGTTTTGCCAGTAACCCACTGCAATTACGCATCATTGGACTGTGTATACAACTACCTTCTCTTAGATCAAAAAGAAGAAAACTATTGTACTAATAACCATTAAAAAATTTGACATGTCTACACCCTGCGCTCTGTATAAAGATGAGGATAAAAATATGCGTTGTATCAATTACTGAGAATGTACTATTAACATATTTTGAAACCATCACATTGTAATTTCTTATTAAAAGTAATAAAATGTAATATCTAAAAATAGCATAAGTCTAAGATTTTTTAAATCACTTATCAATATATTTATTTTTAAATGTTTTAAAATTTATGCATTTTATAGAAACTAGATTCTATGTCACCAATATTTGTTATGTTTCCAGGAAGACTTTCCAGTACCCTGACACATTGTTTTAGAATTCTTTGTGAATTGACCTCTATTCTTTTGAGAGCATTGTAGTTGTAGTGATTTTTTTTGTTGTTGTTGTTGTTTCGTTTTTTTTCTGAGACAGGGTCTCACTGTGCAGTTTAGGCTGGCCTTGAGCTCACTTTTGTAGCCCAGGATGGTCTAGAACTCACACTGATCCTCCTGCCTCAGCCTCCCAAGTGCTGGGATTGTAGGCGTGCACCACCACGCCCGGCTGAGCATTGTAGTTTTAGTTTTACAAGTCTTAATCCAAGTTAAGCTTATAAATTTCCAATCAAATGTGTTAAATAATATAGATTTTAAATCCTCTGATGAAGAATAATTTATAGCGTAGTTTTTTACTTATAAAATTTGTTGTATATGAAATGGAAGGAAATTACAAACCTTGGATAGCATGATAACATGGAAGTTTATGTTGCTTGCTCTCCCCACAGTCTAAAATCATCTTCAACACTTTAATACATATCTTCATAGTGTACAATTGTTTTCTGCTCCACTGTGATTTGTTTTTAATAGTAGTAAGATAGTCTTTGTGAGTTAATTTATTCATTTGCTCAACAATTTTTGTTACATATCTAGTATGTTTCAAATACTGTTGTAGCTGCTTTAGATTTTTAAAAAATTTCCTGCCTTACCAACCATGTTCTAATTGATAATAACAAAAATTTTTAAAACCCACTAAATTCAGGGTATAGGAAACTCTACAATGTGTCTTGAAAAAACAAAGTGTTCAAAAAAAGTAAAGAAAATGTTCCAGATGTACTACAATTACAAATAAGATAATTACTAGAAATATCTCAGAAATACTTGTTTCAGAGAACAAACTTCTGAAGGCAAAAAGTGTTCGAAGACAAAGGAAAGAAAGGAATAGAAACAGGATTGCAAATAATGTGATTCAGGAGGGACTTGCACACTGAAATGTGTAGGGATCCTTGTGCTCTGAGCCAAAGAGAAGGAGTTTCTATGTTAAGTTAGACAGAGTGAAAGATATACTAGAGCACACTTGGACCTTCCAAAATGTTAACATGTCAAGCATCAGTTGAGATAATGACCAGGCATCATTGTGAACAGACATGATTGTCTGACTACCATTGAGACATTGGATCCTATAAATGTTGGAAAGCCATGCTCAACTAGAAGCATGATGACAGTGTGCAGATACAAAAGTTACATTTTGGACCCAAACGGTACCGCTGGCAGCCAAGCCCGCACACCGGATGGGGCAGGATCCTTAGCCCGTCTTCCCCTCACCCGCTCCTCCCCCCTTTCTTTTTGAACCCCTCCAGACCAAGCTCCAGCACCGAACCCATCAAACATCTTGTCTGGCAACCGATCTGGTCCACGACCCTACAACGACTACTCAATCCCAAAGCTCCACCTCCACCTACAGACCACATCTGCTGGGATTCACAGAAGCTAACAGCCCGAGCTCCAACACAGAGTCAGGAACCTCAGTAGAGGAACCAGCTTGGAGTCTCCAGACCAAACGCCCATAGACACAGCATAACGCCACCAAAGTGCAGAGGTCGCTTCCACACAAAATGATAACAACAAGGATCAGGAAGCAATCTCAGGACGCATGCCCACCCAAACCAAATACAGAAGAGACTATCATGGAAGAAAATGGGAATCATACAGATGAAACATCTGAATTGGTAGCATCTGAGGCAGACACACAAGTGCAGAAACTTATAGAGTAACTGAGATCAGAAATAACAACTGAAGTAAAAAAATAAATACATGAAGTGGAAAAATGGCTGGAGAAATGTATAGAGGACATTAGAGCAGAAATAATATCTAAAGTTGACAAAGACATGCCTAAATCAATAGCATCCAAAGTAGGGGAACAACTACACAAAATTAGAAAGGAGAACAGAACAGAAATAATCTCTGTATTAGAGAGAGAAAGGATAACCACAATGACAGACTTCAATACTATAAAAGAAGACATCAATAAAAAATTAGAGGAGAATGGAAAAATGATAGACTCCCTGACGAAGCAATATAGGAAAGACATATATCTCATGAAACAGTTTCAAAGAGATATACAAGAAAATAAAACCTTGATCACAAGTTGGCAGAGCCGAATGAATGAAAATGAAGATAGAGTTTCGAACCTTGAAGACACAGTTGCAGCCAGTGAAAGAGTAAGAAAGGATCTTTTAAAAACAACCAGAATGCACGAAAAAATAATTCATCATCTGCAAGACGATGCGAAAATGAACAACGTGAGATTAATGGGAATCAATGAGAAAGAAGGAGTCAATACAAATGATATAAAAAGAATATGGGCAGAAGTAATAGCAGAAAATTTCCCAAATTTGAGAAAACAATCAGACATCCAGGTAACTGAAGCCTACAGAACTCCAAATAACATCAACCCAACTAAAAGAACGCCAAGACATATAATAGTCAAGATACCAGAAATCCAGCTGAAGAATAATATACTAAAAGTGGCTAGAGAAAAGAAACAGATCACATTTAAAGGAAAACCCATCAGCCTAACAGCGGATTTCTCTTCACAAACCATGAAGTCAAGAAGAGCATGGAGCAGAGTGCTTCAAGTCCTCTATGAAAACAATTTTCAGCCCAGACTATTGTACCCGGCAAAGCTCTCCTTCAAGTATGAGGGAGAAGTGAAATATTTCCATGATAAAGAACAGCTGAAGAATTTCATGACATCAAAACCAGTGCTACATATTATTCTAACAAATATTTTAGAAAGGGACCAAAATGACCTGAATCCAACAAATGAGAACAGAAAGATCCCACCAAATATAGTAACCAACTAAAAATAGGAGGGAATATTGGTAAACACTAGCGAATAAGAGTCATGTTAGCCATAAGTCAATACATTTCAATTATAACCATCAATGTAAATGGACTCAATTCTCCAATTAGAAGAAGTAGGCTTGCAGAGTGGATAAGGAAACAGAGCCCAACAATATGCTGCATACAAGAAACACATTTAACCCGTAAAGAAACTCATAGGCTTAAAGTTAAAGGTTGGAAAACAATACTACATGCTCCAGCACCGGAAAAAAGCAGGGGTAGCAATCCTCTTTACAGACAGTCTGAACTTCAAACCAAGCCTGATCAAATGAAATAGAGAAGGCCACTACATACTGGTTAGGGGAAAATTTCATGATGAAGAGGTAACACTCATACATAAGTATGCACCCAACATGGGAGCAGCAAGCTATATAAAACAAACCTTAATGGACCTGAAAAATCTCATATCCAATACTACAATCTTAACAGGAGACCTCAACACTCCCTTATCCGAACAAGATAGGTCAAGCAAACAAAAAATTAGAAAAGAAGTGCCAGAACTGAATCAGAACTTGAAACAATTGGACTTAGTGGACATATACAGCGTGTTCCATCAAACCACATCAAAATACACATTCTTCTCAGGTGCACATGGGACATTTTCTGAAATAGATCACATATTACTCCATAGATCATGTTTAAGTAGATGCAAGAAAACAGAAATTATCCCATGCATATTATCTGACCACAGTCCAATCAAATTGGAAATAAATGACAAAAGAAACCATAGGAATTTAAGGAATACATGGAAACTAAACAGCACTCTTCTCAACAACCAATGGGTCACAGATGAATGTAAAGAAGAAACAAAATAGTACTACAATTTAATGAAAATTCAAACTCAAACTACCGGAATTTGTGGGATGCAGTGAAAGCAGTCCTCAGAGGGAAATTCATAGCTCTGAACTCATACATTAAGAAAATAGAACGGGAGCAAATAAACAATCTCACACAACACTTAAACCGACTAGAAGCAGAAGAACAAACGAAATCCAAAGCCCGAAGGCAGGAGGAAATTATAAAGATTAGAGCAGAAATCAATTCAACTGAGACAAAGAAAACAATACAAAAAATTAATGATTTCAACAGCTGGTTCTTTGAAAATTTAAATAAGATTGATAAGCCCCTAGCTAACCTCATCAAAAAGAGGAAAGAAAGGACTCAAATTCAAGCAATAAGGAATGAAAAGGATGAAATTACTACAGACCCAGCAGAGATACAGAGAATCATAAATAGTTACTTTGAGAATCTCTACTCTCACAGAATTGAAGCCACAGATGAAATGGACAGATTCCTAGACAAGTACAAATTACCAACACTGAATCAAGAAGATATTAAAATTCTCAACAACCCAATAACAGCCAATGAAATACAAAATGTAATAAAAAGCCTACCGACAAAGAGAAGTCCGGGACCTGATGGATTCACCTCTGAATTCTACAAGAAATTTAGAGAAGACATAACCCCAATACTCCTCAAAATCTTCAGTGAGATTGAAAAAGAAGCAATCCTTTCAAAATCATGCCTGGAAGCAAGTATTATACTGATACCAAAACCAGAAAGGGATGTAACTAAAAAAGAAAATTATAGACCAATTTCTCTCATGAACATTGACGCAAAAATTCTCAATTAAATCCTAGCCATTAGAATACAAAAATAATCAAGAAGATTATACATCACGTCCATGTAGGATTCATCCCAGGAATGCAAGGATGGTTCAATATACACAAATCTATAAATGCAATACACTTTACCAACAGAACCAAGACCAAAAATCACATGATCGTCTCAATTGATGCCGAAAAGACCTTTGACAAAGTGCAACACTCATTCATGTTCAAAGTCCTACAGAAAATTGGAATAGAGGGCCTCTACCTCAACCTGATAAAAGCTATCTACAACAATCCAACAGCTAGCATAATTCTAAATGGGGAAAAACTGAAGTCTTTTACTCTCCAATCTGGTACAAGACAAGGATGCCTCCTATCGCCACTTCTATTCAATATAGTTCTGGGGTCATTAGCTACAGCCATTAGACAAGAAAGAGAAATAAAAGGAATAAGAATAGGTAAAGAAGAAGTAAAACATTCATTATTTGCAGATGACATGATAATTTACTTAGAATACCCAAAGAACTCCATCAAAAAGCTACTGGAATTAATGCACAAATTCAGTAACATAGCAGGTTACAAAATCAACACACAAAAGTCAGTGATATTCCTCTACATAGATAACAAACACACTGAGAGACAAATTAGAGAAACAGTACCTTTGATGATAGCACCAAAGAAAATGAAATACTTAGGAAAAAACCTAACTAAGGAAGTAAAAGACCTTTTCAATGAAAACTATAGTATTCTGAAACAAGAGATCTTAGAAGATCTCAGGAAATGGAAGGTTATTCCCTGCTCCTGAATAGGAAGAACAACATTGTAAAGATGGCCATACTCCCTAAATTGTTGTACAGATTTAATGCAATTCTTATCCAAATACCATCAACATACCTCACAGAGCGGGAAAAATCATTCCAAAAATTTATTTGGAACCACAAAAGACCCAGAATTGCAAATACAATTCTCAGCAATAAAGGTAAGGCAGGAGGTATTACAATTCCTGACTTAAAGTTATACTACAAAGCTACAGTAATAAAATCATCATGGTATTGGCAAAAGAATAGACCTGAAGATAAATGGAATAGACTAGAGGATGCAGAAGCAAATACAAACACACTCAGCCACCTTATTTTTGACAAAGGGGCCAAACATGTATACTGGAAGAAAGACAGCTTCTTTAATAAATGGTGCTGGAAAAATTGGCTCTCTACATGCCAAAAACTAAAACTTGACCATAGTCTATCACCATGCACGAAAATAAAGTCAAAATGGATTAAAGATCTAAATGTTAAAAGTGAAACATTAAATCTCCTGGAAGAGTAAGTGGGAGGAAATCTTGAACACATCTGAGTAGGCAAAGAGTTCATGGACGGAAATCAAATTGCATGTTTAACACTTGAAAGCATCAACAATTGGGACCTCCTCCAGCTAAGAAGTTTCTGCATGTCAAAGGAAATCACTAACAGAGTGAAAAGGTGACCCACAAATTTCGAAAAGATTTTAACTAACAAGTACTCAGACAAAGGTCTTCTATCTAGAATCTACAAAGAACTAAAAACCATTAGGGTGCCAAAAATCAAAGACCCAATCCAGAAATGGGCATCTGAGATGAACACTCACTTCTCAGAGAAAGAAATTCAGCAAGCCTACAAATAAATGAAGGAATGCTCCACATCGCTAGCTATTCGTGAAATGCAAATCAAAACACTTAAATACCATCTCACCCCAGTAAGGATGGCTATCATAAAGAAATCAACCAGCAACAAATGCTGGAGAGGCTGTGGGGAAAGAGGAACCCTTCTCCACTGCTGGTGGGAATGCAGATTGGTGCAACCGTTATGGAAAGTAGTGTGGAGGATCCTTACAAAACTAGAACTGGAAGTTCCGTTCAATCCAGCTATCCCCCTACTGGGAATCTTCCCAGAAGAACTGAAAACTTCATACCATAGTGATATCGGTGCACCTATGTTTATAGCAGCCCAATTTGTAATAGCCAAATCTTGGAAACAACCAAAATGCCCATCATTTGAAGAATGGTTAAAAAAAATGTGGTATTTTTATACAATGGAATACTACTCATCCATAAAGAATGATAAGTTTGAAGACTTCTTATACAAATGGATGTATATTGAACATATACTCATTAGTGAAATAAACCAGACCTATATGTGTAAATATTGTATAGTCTCCCTAATATAAGAACTTTAAAGAAGAAAACAAGAATTTAAGGGCATAACACAGCTGAATGTGTTATGGATTAAACAACGAAGTGACTGGAAGCGAACAAAGAAGAAAACATATTAATAGCAAAACCATACACTTCTGTACAAAGGATGAATCAGACATTGGTCTCAAGATCCTTCAAAAGGTTCATCATATGGAACATAGCACTATGTAACACTAAAACTATGCTTGGAACGCATGTCACTCTTATCTTTTTGGTGTGTACTGCTCCCGGTGTAAAGTCAGTTACTGTCATTCTCTCAAGAGTAGTACTTGAAAATAAGAGACTGAGCCAAAAACCATATTCTTGACAGGCTACAATTTTGTATTTCCTTGAATTTCCAAATATCTGTGTCAAAATCGTGTAACTGCTTATATAATATTGTATGGAATGTTATTACAATATCAATGATGGTCAGAAAATATCATTTCCAAGCTAAGTCAAAGATATTTGATATTCAGAAAGCCAGTGATGATAAGCTCAACTACTTATGTTATAGAGTATTAGTATCACAAAGCTTTTCTGCTGGAGGGTTAAGAATGTAAGTTAACAGACCAAAAATTGGAGAAAAAGAAGGGCTATCAGGATAGCCAATATTTTGGCCCTAGCCCTTCAAGGTCAATAAAGACACAGGATATAAGAGAACCTGTAATATCCTATAACTCATAGTTGTCCCAAATTTCCTGGTCAAGGAGACTATGGGACCTCAGAGGAAAGGGATGAATGAACTGCAGTGCGTCTAAGGAGAGTCACCCAGGAAAACATTCTCTCAGGCTTTCACAGAAAGCAAAATGGCCAAGCAATGGCCGTGACTCTTCCCGAAGGCTGACACTAACAACAGTTCTACAAAGTACTGTCTATGGTCTCAAACTTAATCCTGAGGGGATTTGACCCTGGAAGATACAAAAAAAAAAAAAAAAATGAATGTTTTGTTATACAGGTCTTGGTTCGACCTGCCCTTGACCACACAGCAAGAAAAAAAAAATCCTTAATTACAATGCATGAAACGCAGAGCTAGATTGGTGAGATGAGCTTTAGGAGGCTTAGATTCAATAGCCTCCAACATTACAAGCTTCACTGTTGGCCCACTGCAATTGCAAAACATTTGACTGTATATATATCTGCTTCCTCTTAGTCCAAAGAGAAGTATATACTTTTCCCTTTTTTTTTTTCTAAGCAACATCAATAGGGATGTGGGTCGTGCCCACACACTGTACTCTGTACAATGATTGTGAGTACAATATGCAATATGTCAACTTTCAAAGAAAAGAAAGGGGAAAAGAAAAAAAGTATTGTTGATTTAGAAAGGTTAATGTTTAATTGTTTGATCAATCTTATATACCTATATGTATTAATATAAACTGATGTGATGATGAAAATATGTAATATAACCATTGTTAAATTTAAACAATAAAAAAATTGAAACTCAAAATAAAATAAAAATATTTTTAAAAAGTTACATTTTTTTGTTATATAGTTCTTGCTTTATCTTGGTCTTAACCATCCAACAGAAAAGTCTAACCACAAGGTATAAAAAGTAAAGCCATATTAATACGCTGAACTGTAAAAGCATCAAGTCAACAACTTCTGCCATGGCCAGTTTTAATGATAACCTATTACTATTATGGACTACTGGATTATAATTGTTTATTTTGATGAATTCATGCACCTACAATATTTGAATGGCAATGGATCGCACATTTTTGACAAAAAAAAACAAACAAGCACCTATTTTGTAACAAAAACATAGGCTAGAAATATAACTATTTTCTTAGTTCAATGAGAAGAAAGATTTATACTTTCTTAGTTTATCTTCACTCCTCTCATTGCTGGGACAAATACCCAACACCCAAAATGAAGGAAGGTAACGATTATTTAGCTCACACTTACTGGAGGTTTCAGTCCATATTCAGCGGGTTCCAAGGCTGAGAGGCACAGTGCAGAGGCCAGCAGTTCATGGTGGCAGAACAGCAACAAAATGGTAACAGAGGCAACCAACCAATCACGGCAGCAGAGCAACAGCCTGAGTCTGTCTCGATGTCTCTCTTTTTAAATTGTATCAGTCTCTCTATCTTAGCCTGTCTGTCTCAGACCACACCCATAGTCTCAGCAGTACTCAGACCATAATCCCATCAGCACTAAAACATGTAATCCCAGTGGATCAGCATTCAAGTTTCAAACTCTAGAAGTCCCCACCCCATAACTCCATGAGGCTTTGGGGGGACAACTAGACATAAACCATAACATATACTAATAGTGTTTAATCAAGATATCAAGTCTGCATCTTCTACTCTGAATAACCAGCACAAACACAATAATATGCCATGTATTAATTATTTTAACTGTCCTACTAGCCTATTGTGAAACTGTCTTATTGCTATTCTTTCTCATTAAGATTAATAAAAAATGATGACAATGTGACCAATATTGTTGTGGTTAATTAAAGTTGGACTGCTACAGCAGGCCTCACTGGGAAAGTAACCTGGGACCACCTAAGGAAAAGATGAAAAGCTAAAATGTGGAAAGCAATTCTAGGGAGAGAGAAACTGTGAATCCATGTGAGATGGTTAGGATACAGCATTGAGGTCTGTGTGATAAGAGCAAAGTTACTGAGAAAAAGTAGCAGAAGAGAAGGGAGTAGAGATGAGCTCCATCAGGTCTGCAAAGCCTAGGAAGTTTGGCTTTGTAAATTGGAAAAACAGAAGTCATTGAAAAATAATGGGCTGAACCTTCTGGAAAGTTGGAATTCTCCCAACAGTGATTAGAAAGGTTCCTGGAGAGGCAGATATATATATGCCTGAAGTTTAGGAGAGTAGTGTAGCTTAGAGGCAAAGTGTCCAATATTTATAGCCATTTAAGCGGATGAGATTATCTAGGAAATGAGTATAAATCAGATACCAGTAGCAGGAAATAGAGGCTTGGACTACTCTTGATGATTTGAAAGGGGAAATCACAAAGCAAGATAGTGGAGGCAAACTGTCAGACCGTTAGACAGCTTCACATTCAGGAACAGAAGAAAAGGAAAATTAATCTATCACTGTATCTTATGCTGCATTTTTCTTATAACAAAAGAGGCAAGACAAGCCGGGCGTGGTGGCGCACGCCTGTAATCCCAGCACTCGGGAGGCTGAAGCAGGAGGATCAGTGCGAGTTCGAGACCAGCCTGGGCTATAAAAGTGAACTCAAGGCCAGCCTCAACTGCATAACGAGACCCTGTCTCAAAAAGACAAAAAAAAAAAAAAAAAAAAAAAAAAAAAAAAAAAAAAAAAAAAAAAAAAAAAAAGAAACAAGACATTTTCTTAGAGATATCATTAAGTGGTCTCTGGTAAAATAAACAAACATGAGTTTCAAATGACACAGATAACTACCTTAATTAAGTTTTAAGAAGGTCAACAGGGCTGGACAAATTACACACTGTGTTAGATTATATTCACCACTTATGATGCCTGCGATTTAGTCAACCTATCCTAAAGAAAAACTAAAGTTGGAAACAGGAAGAGCAACATGTAGGACCACATTTATAGGCATCTACAGCAAAACAATGTGCTGCAAAAGAAGCAATAAAATGAAGGGCTAGGGAGATAGCTCAGATAGCTCAGTGGTTTAAGTCTCTGCCTGTGAAACACACCGTCATGAGTTTTATGCCTGGTACCACACACACACACACACACATACACAAGATTCTTTGGGCTGGGGAGATAGGTTGGTGGAAAAAGTACTTGACTGGCAAGTGCAAAGTGCAACAACGTTCTGTGTTCGATCTGCATTACAGAGAGAGAGAGAGAGAGGGAGGGAGAGAGAGGGAGAGAGAAAGAGAGAGAGAGAGAGAGAGAGACAGAGAGAGAGAGAGAGAAAGAAGCTAGAAAAAACTAGATGCACCATGAGAAGTTTGTTTGCTACCCAAAGTGATACAAAGAGTGTAAAAAGAACTCCATGAGAATTGGACTTGGACTTGCCTAAAATGAACTAGAAAAAAATTTGCAAACTGAAGGTTTCACTTGAGAGTATAAGAATGAAAATTTGGTATTTGTAAGAGAAAAAGCTGTACAGAGGACAATAGAAAACTATAAATGAATCTAAAAGTGTATGAGGTCTTTAAAATTTATTTTCTATGATTTAGCAATGTAAGAAGGAGGTACAGCAACCATGAGTGAATGAGGAAGAAATCTCAAAGTTTGAAAGAGAAGATCTACCATAATGTTCTAACAAAGTAGGTGAGAAACAGTGGATATGATTGGATACGGGAGAATTACTGTTAATGCCAGGTATAGCTAAAGGCACATATAAGGTTTGTGATGATAACAGCAAAGGAAGGAAGCGTTGTCACATATATAAATCTTACCTATGCAGAAATTTGAAAAAGAAATGAGTGATAGTTGGGATTGATCCCACGTTGGAAAAATAATCTAAATTGTAGAGGGATCATAGTGTAAAAATGGGAAGCCTTCAGTATTCACTATTATTCTATATTTTGAGAATCTTTACGGGTCATGATGGCACTGTCCTCACTTAGAGTTTGATCTAGGAGACAACCAGCTAGACTTCATTTTGTATTTTTCTTAATTTTTTGTTTCATCTATTTTAATGACTTTTATTTATTTATTTTATCTTTTTGAGACAGGGTCTTGCTATGCAGTTGAGGCTGGCCTTGAGCTCACTTTTGTAGCCCAGGCTGGTCTTGAACTCGCGCCAATCCTCCTGCCTCAGCCTCCTGAGTGCAGGGATTACAGGCATGAGCCATCACGCCTGGCTATTTTAATGACTTTTAAAAATTCAACATATTAATTTTAGGTCAGGAAGGTAATATTCAGAAGAATTTATATTAGTTGCCTAAGCTCAGACTTGCAAGACATGGCAACTAGTTTCAATCCAGACAGTTTACCCATCCTTCATATTCCAATTGCTTCTGGGTAATGTATTTTATGAATAGCTTTTTTTTTTTTTTTTTATAAAGTCACTAAGGATTGGTTCCTGCATTAAATTTACCTAGAACTTACTCTAGAGCAACTTTAGTGTTTTGAATCCATTAAACACCCTGCCTGTTCTATAGAAATGTAATTTCTTCAATTTAATTATAGGCAATCATCTACACTTACAATATTGCTATTAAATAATTTGAGGAATATGTCTATGTATACTGAAACATCTTCCAAACATAATTTGTACCCTCATTTTCCCAGTCTGAAAATTCTTGATTCTACATTTCTTTTCTTATTTGACCTTTCTATGCAACATTTACTGATCATCTGATATTTCCTTTCTTATGAACTTCTAATACTCAGAGTTTCCCTTCTACCCCCAATTATCCATAGCCTTCTTGGATAGCAATTTCTGTCCTCACTTACTGTTGAAAGTCACGGATCTACTGATACATAGTTTTTAACCACTGAGACTGCTTCTATTTTTCTTTTGTTCCTAGCAGTATGACCCACTTCAAGTTCTTCACTCCAAAAGTGACACCTTAGTTCATGAAGGCTTCTACTTGCAAACAGTGCAGGTCACAAACAAACATTATGCAAAAATTTGCTTCCATTGGCAAGCTATGAATGGAGTGACTATTATAACTTTGGTGACCTTCCCTAAATTGTGGAATGAATCAAGTTTGTGTCCTGAGATACCACTGCCTGCCTGCCTGCCTGCCTGCCTGCCTGCCTGCCTGTCTGTCTGTCTGTCTGTCTGTCTGTCTGTCTGTCTGTCTGTCTGTCTGTCTGATTTAAAAGTGGAAGGCTGGGCATGGTGGTGCACACCTGTAATCCTAACACTTTGGGAGGCTGAACACAGGAAGATGAAACCCTGTAGACCCTGTATCCCCTGTCCTAAATGGGTAAAAATGAAAAAAAAACAAAACAAAACAAAAAAAAACTGAATACATCAGTTCATGTTAGCTGCATGTGAGTGTATTTAACACTTACTTTAAATAATAGTTTTTTTAATACTAACTCTATGACATGTTGCCTGCATGTACAGATAAAAGTGTTTCAAGTCACTTTATTTTATTTATTTATTTATTTATTTATTTTTTGTCTTTTTGAGACAGGGTCTCTCTATGCAGTTGAGGCTGGTCCTGAGCTCACTTTTGTAGCCCAGGCTGGTCTCAAACTCGCACCAATCCTCCTGCCTCAGCCCCCCGAGTGCTGGGATTACAGGCGTGCGCCACCACACCCGGCCTCAAGTCACTTTAGAATTGGGCTTACAATGGAGTTTGCTTCTTAAATTCATCACTTGAAGTAAAAAAAAATAAGCAAATAAATGCAACAAATAGCAATTGATATTCTAGAGATGCATATAAGTTTTCTAATAATTTTATAAAGAAAATTTTCTTCTTCAGCATGAATTGCCTTTTTAGGTAAGTATAAATTGGCCTAAGTTTGAATTCTAAATAGTGTAAAACATATGCATGGCTATTGTGTGAACTAAGGTCAGTGCAGTGAGATGTGTATGACATGAGTATGTGTATGATATCTGTGCGAACTAAATTCATCAAAGGAAGATTGTATCTGAGATATAGTTAGGGATAGTTTATGAAATAATTTAACAGGTAGAAATTATATATACATATATAATTCATACATATCACATATATATGAAATCATATACATTTGATATATAGGAACTATACATGATACGTTTATAGGTAGAAACATGTATACATACATATATATCATACATATGTCACATATATATGAACTGTATGTGATATGTGTGTACCAAAATCCAAACATTATGTCTTTGTTAAATGTAATATTTACTCTCTTAATGTAACCAGTTAGAAAATGCAAAGCCAAATTCATTTAATGTTGGTTTCAAGACATTTGATTTATCTTACAAGATTCACAAAAACAACCTCTGAATTGCTTTACTTTAGCATGTGTATTAATCTTGTTATTTCACTGTGCATGTTCTGTTTTCATTAAGAATCTTTCTCTCCCCCTATCTACATAGTTAGGTGAAATATTATGAAGGATACAGAGCTCAGCTGTACAGGAGAGGAAATGGTTAAGGTTTTGTTGGCCAGAGCAGGAGTAAAAATATTATGTGGCGCATTGAAGTTAATTATGGTTGAGCACGTCATAGTGGAGTTAACAGGAAAGTTTATCTGATAAACACTTTAAATCCTTGCCAGTGTATTACCATCTATTTAATAAGAAAGCACGGGCATGTCAACAAAGGACATTGCCATAATCAATGAAATGCTTCCTGTCACACCAGCTGCCTAAGCCAGTATTACTCCATTGACAATTCCACCTTGAAAGCAAAATGACAGCATAAATATTTTATTGAATTTAGACATCAGTTCTCCTTACTATGACAGTTATGAACTGCAGAATGTAAATTGTATGACTTTTTTCGAAAGGGAAGTCAGCTTTCAATGAAGTCTTCTGCCTCAGTTTTGATTTCACTGCAATAAAATATTTTTATTATGCTTCATATGCCTTTTGGAAACTTATAAAGTATAAAATACTGATTAAACTCAACTGATAATTTATGCACTCAGCAGAAAAACCTGGGCAATCTTTTCTTAGTTGTGAAGCCTAAACTTGCCTTGGGAAACAGTCTACAATTAATTCATATTAAAATGTAATTGAACAGCCATATCATTTACTTTGAATTGCACTAAACTAAGGAATTACATATGTGCAGCTCAAATTTTAGGACACAACCTTTAGAATTATCATCTTCTATGTTAAGAAAAAGATACATCTTCATTAACTGAGTGAGTCTTGCCAACACCTGCATGTAGGCAGGATGTTTTGTCTTTGCAAACATATACAGTGAGCCTATACCATGTGGTGGTTGCGCAAGTTTGCTGATACTGATAATCTGCAGTACAAATAACTGGGTAAAACTGGAATGCAGAAACACTGTCGCATCCATCACAAGATTGTTCTTTAATGTGATGATTAAGTGAAGAATGTGGGTTTTCAGAAAATCAGTGGAAAGTCATTTATTTTAGTTCGCTAATTTTAGTGAAACAAATATTTTACTGACGTTAACCAGCCTCATTTTGTAAATTTTCCTCTTGGTGTCTCTATTCTGACTGCCAACATGGGTGCTAATTAGCATCAATTTTGTTGGTAATATTGTTCTTCTCTTGGGAGCTGAGTACAGCTGTTTGATAGGAACAGAAATGAGAATACTCACCCTGATTTCTGTGGACCAGTGGACTGTGGTAATTGATTTTAGTCATAGCTAATCCAAGCTAGTTTAGAGCTGCATAACTGACTGTATATCCTATTAGTGATACCACTAACCATCAAGCTTGCCTAAGGTGACAAGGAAAATATCTCAACAGCACAAAACTCAGCCACCGTGGAAAATAAACTCACCTGCTGTGGAATGACAGGACTCACTTGGGAGCTGGGCTTCTCTAACTGAATATATTTTTAAGTTGCTCTCTTCAAGCACTTAATTAAATGGAGGCTTCTTTATGACTTTCATTTAAAAATACATTAGAAAAGCCACTTGGCACTCATCTAACTTTGCCTAATTCTGAATGTCTGATTTGCAGACCCACAGCAGAGTTATAGCCAATTTAATATTTTATGAAGATGTGTTTTTGCTTCCATTTATGGCAGTGAGACTCTAGGTTTGAAATATCGTCACAGAAGATATGCAATATTAGCTTCTCAGAATATTATAGACCTGAGAACTGTATTTAAGAAAACCAAGAAGCAAAAAAGAGTTTGTTTTAATATGAAAATAGAATTTCTAAAGGGGAAATGTGTTACCATCAAATCAAATAGCACTCTATCCCTGGTGAACTCCCCATAAATACTCAGATATCTACAAATTGGTAATTTAGTCAAAGTGTAGACCTTGGAAACATCTTGACCCATTGTTATTGTTTTAAGAAGTCAAACTGATTTCCTTCACTGTCTTCCACATATATTCTCCTTGACATAGATCTACATATTTAAATATCGTTTGCTGCTCTACTTGCAGGATGGATCTAAGCTGAATCAATCACTGGAAACTACCATTTTACATTGTGGAAAACTACAGATGTGATAGATAGATAGATAGATAGATATATAGATAGATAGATAGACAGACAGATAGATGTAGAGGTAGAGAAGGAGATAGAGATAGAGACAGAGAGAGAAAGAGAGAGAGAGATGATTAATGCAGGGCAAAAAGATCAAAGTGTTCATGGTTTATGTTAGGTTTATGATATACTTATACCGTATTTTTCGATGGCACAGCTAGAAATGAAAGACACATTGGTGTTTGCTAGAAGTTAGAGATCAAAGAGCAGATGGAGGAAGGATACTAAAAAAGCTATTCTCTATATAACCAGAAAAGACAACATAAGGTATCTTTATAGTATTGAACTTCAACATTTTGGCAATGGTTGTGAATATGCAGGCCTATATAAAAGATAAAATTATATAGAACTCTCTCACGTAGAGAGTCAAATGTGAGAAAGTAAAAGTTGGAAAGCTTGAATAAGATCTGTACATTGTATCTCTCTTAATAACATAATGTTGTTCTATATTTTTCAAAATGTTACCATTGTGAAAACGTGGCAACCCATACAGATTCTAGGCTCTTAGAGGTATTTCTCACAAATAACGATGAATGAAATGATCTCAATGAAAATTTAAATTGAAAATGTCCTGTCTGTGAATTTCCAGGCATATAGAGCATACAATATGTTGTGGTTTATCATCAATAAATATTACCATATAACTACGTGAGTTAGGATCATTGTATACTGAGTGACCTATTTCTGTATGGTGATATTTTTGCTGTAAAGGCAGGATCCCTAAGATATTTTTATTAAATTAGTGTGTAGCAAAGAAGTAATACAAAAAAAAAAAAAAGAAGTAATACATTGTTAACAAATGATTAGTAAGTTTAAAGGAGCTGAGATGACTAAAAGGTACTATAAAATTAATGAGTACTGTTTTTTTTTATTTTCAGCAAGAGAAGTGTCTAGTATAAAAAGGCATGAACATTCAAAGAAAAATAATATTAAGATAATATATTCTTTTTTTTTTTTTTTTTTTGTCTTTTTGAGACAGGGTCTCACTATGCAGTTGAGGGTGGTCCTGAGCTCACTTTTGTAGCCCAGGCTGGTCTCAAACTCGCATCAATCCTCCTGCCTCAGCCTCCCAAGTGCTGGGATTACAGGTGTGCGCCACCACGCCCGGCTTAAGATAATATATTCTTAATCTAGTATATTTGGTTTGACTTATACATTGATATATGAAGGAAAACATATATGTTCCCCTTTCTTTTTGACAGAATAACATTTACCTGTTACAGGAAAAATTCTTATTTTATGCTCACCTTTTATGTTAGCAAATTCACCTCTCTGATATTTTTAATCAGTTTTGTAAGTTGTAAAATAAGAAGTACGTATATAGGAAACTATACATATTCTATTTATACAGGCTATTAGGTTTTCACAAGATGAACAAACCCACTCAACTGAAACTCAGTTCAAGAAATAAAATATAAAAAACACCACAAGTATCCATATGTGTCGATTAGTGGATCAGTTGATCGATAGGTAACCACGGAGATGATTCCTTTATCTTTCCTATAACTGTTCTTATGCTGTTTAATGCCTGGTGGCTGCTTCTTTTTCAGCACTGTTTATTACATTCATGGATGCTATGAAGCTGTGCTGTATTGTATCAAGCTGGACTCCATGAGGTTTCAAAATTCAGCTGCTTCTTACTGAGGGGCATTTGAGTGGCTTCCAACTGTAGTTGCTATGAGAAGTTCCACTATGAATATTTTGCTCATACACTCTAATTTTCCTGAGGACTAATTATGATGCTTCCTCTGGCTTCATATTTTCATTTCTTTCAAGAAAACACTTAGAAAAAGCACATGAACAAAACTCTTCCCCTTCTTTAGAAAATGTAAGTGGGGCCTTAAAAGTGAATGCAGAGATTACTTTATTCTTCACTTTATCAAAGCCCCCTGACACCTGGCTCATATTACTACAGGATGGCAGGAGACATCTCAGAAGCACAGACCTAGAAAGTTAACGCAGACTAAATGGACAAAGGGAGTAGATGCCTGTGATCTCAGCACACAGGAGTACAAGGGGGGAGAGCTGGGAATTTCACTGACATGAAAAATAAAAGTAACCATCCAAGTTGTTATCTATTGATCCACTGATCAATTTGTTGATTTATATGTGTAGATTACTTGTGACATTTCTTATATTCTGTTTCTTAAATTGAGTTTCAATTCAGTAGACAGGTTTATCCTAGTTGTCTTGATTACTATTCTCTCATTTCTGAGACAAGAACCACCACAGAAAATTAAGAAAGAACGTTCTATTTGTGGAGGCTGCAGTCCCTAACAGCTGGGTCCAAGGCAGAGTGGCCTGGCATAGGGGCAAGAGTTTAAAGCAGCAGAAGACAGCCAAAGCAGCAAGGGCAAGAGGAGAGCAAGCAAGCCGTATTTCCTCCCTTACATTATATGCTGGCAATCTGCCCACACTGCCTCCTTGCACTTCTTCACAAGCTCAAGATGTTTGTTAACAGGGGGCCCTAGCCCCCTGATAGATCACTGATTTAAGCTTCTAAACATACCAGTTCACAAGTTGACCAAATATACTGTCTGTGACACTAGGTTACACAAAAAAAACTAAGTCACTATGATTTCTCTGAAATGTAGCAGGGACTAGATGAGAACTCAGGGAAGCTTTGAATTATTTCTTGAGATAGATTTGTCAGGATGATCTGTTTGCTCTTAATTTCAGAAAGTCCCATGCATTTACTGGCAAAAATGAATTTAGAACCACAGTGTATTGCTCCCCTAAGACTTCTCCTGTGTTGATTCCTACCTACTGTTTTTTATTATTATCTGCAATTAGGAGTGGTGAGAAACATCCTTAGCACCTAACTGCATAATAAGTGGCCAAGCAGCAGGATGGAAAGAATATAATTTTATTGTCAAGAAAAGAAAGAGCCGGGTGTGGTGGCACACGCCTGTAATCCCAGCACTCGGGAGGCTGAGGCAGGAGGATCGGTGCGAGTTTGAGACCAGCCTGGCCTATAAAAGTGAGGTCAAGGCCAGCCTGAACTGCATTGCAAGACCCTGTCAGAAAAGACAAAAAAAAAAAAAAAAAAAAAAAAAAAAAAAAAAAAAAAAAAAAAAAAAAAAAAAAAAAAAAAAAAAAAAAAAAAAAAAAAAAAAAAAAAAAAAAAAAAAAAAAAAAAAAAAAAAAAAAGAAATGAAAGAAAGCTAATCAGATTTGAAAAAATTAAAAAAAATTCATTCTATTCCTACAAGTCACACAAGTCACTAATGAATTTAAAAAATCATAAAATAATAGTGTACATGGGCACTTAACAAGATTTAAAGTTATGTCATTTACCTTACTGGAGCTCAAAGTTCCAGTTGAAGGAGGACTTATGGGACCCTGATGCGATGTGATTTCTTATAAGGATGCATGCCAGGACATAAAGGGAAGAAGGTAATTGATTACTAAGTAAGAAGCAAGGAAATTATCTTTATCCTAGAGGGGACAATTATATCCTAACTAGTTCTGCAGTCAAATCTAAGACTACAAAGAGATTAGAAGCTGGTTTTCCAGGAAATCAGAGAAAGTAGGACACAGTGTCCTCTGAGTGTTCCCCAGTGTTCAGCACTAAGCTATGATCCTTTATGCTGCTTTACATGAGGGACAATTGCTTCCAGGGTTTTTCCTAAGCAAGTCACTCCAAGAACTTCAACTTGAGGATATTGTGCATGACAAGCTTCTTGGTTTTCTTAATATTTCTGTTGCTTTTTGAGATTTTATTGATAATGAAGCTTGATCTTTAATCAGTCAGTCATAAGATAAATAAAACTGGCTTATTCTGTGGGGTTCAACAGAATATTGCGTTCATCGTCATCATAAGATCAAGTAAACTGCGTGGCTGTTCCCTTACTTTTCCCCAAATTCTAACACATCTTGTTGTTTTCTATAAAATAAATATTTTATTATATTTCTAATGAGGCTTTTTATGTTTCTCATGATTTTGTACTTTTTCTTTCATGAATGTACTGAAATCATTTCACAAGGAATATACACAAATGGATGCTAAGTTATTCTGCATGCAGTGAATACACAAATGCAATTGAAAATTTTTCTGGGGTTAGTAGTTGCTCATGAAAATGTTCCTGTAATTTATTCAATTTCCAAGGAAATTATTCAGGAAAGTTTGATTTGTGCTCATCTATAAACTCAGACATGTCATTTCTTCAATTTGAAAGTGTTTTTCATCTAACTTGAAAGCTGCCTATAAAATAAACATTCAATATTAAATTTTAATCTGCACTGAATATTTCAAGCACTGCCATCTACTGTCTCAATTCCAGCTTAAAATTGCTCTCAATTGCATTTGTAGGATTTTCATTCCTCATAAAAAGTCACTTTCTGCTCAGTTTCTTTCCCTTTTATTATATCTCCTGTATCTTTTAGATTTTTTCAGGCTTAAAGTTTTTACACTATGGAGACATTAAGATGTTTACAAGTGTGGACCAGATTTATTTCAGTTATAGCCTGTAGTTGCATCCATTTAGCTAAAAACCTGGAATGATCTTTCTTTATACAACAGTAATACTCTACTGTACAAAAATACCACAAGTTTTATAACAATTCCTTGGTTGATTGGCATTTGGTTTATTCCCAACACTTAGTTATAACAAATTGTGCTGCTATAAAAATGGGTGAACACCTCCAACGGATTTAGCAGGAAGAAGTAGAGCTCAGCAGCTAGACTCGTGACCCACTCACATGGATGAGTTTGAACGTGATAGATCCAGACCTGGTGCTAAGGTCAGAACTCTACTAAAACTCTACACCGAAGGTCAGAAAGCAGAGCTACACAACATGACAAACGGAAGGAGCAAAATGCATTATCAAGCCCTGAGCTGAACTAGAACAAATACAGGAGATAATAGCATAGAAGAAATTAGAAATCACACACCTGAAATCTCTGAAGTAATAAGATCCAAAGTAAAGAAACAACTGCAAAAAAGTATAGAGGAAAACAGATCAGAAATAATTTCTGAAGTAAAAAATAATAATAACACCTATAATAAAAGAAGTACTAAGTGCTTCTAAAGAGGATACTAAAAAAAATAGGAGTATAGAAAAATGATGAAATCCTTGACTGAACAATATAGGAAAGTAAAAATTTATGAAGCATATTCAAAGTCTTATACAGGACCTTAAAGCCTCAATCACAAGTTGGGAAGAATATTTCAATGAAAGTGAAAATAGTTTCTCAGACCTTAAAGACATCATTGCATCTAGTGAAGAGGTAAGAAAAAAAGCTCTTAAAAACAATTAGGATGCAAGAAAAAATAATTCAACATCTACAAGATGATGCAAAGATGAGCAACGTAAGACTAACAGGCACCAGAGAAAGAAGTATCCTGTACAAATTATATAGAAAGAATATGAGCAGAAGTAATAGCAGAAAACTTCCCAAATATGGGGAAACAGTTTGACATTCAGTTAAATGAAGCACATAGAACTCTAAATAACATCGACCTAATGAAAACTACATCCAGATATATAATAATCAAGACCCCAGAAATTCAGCATAGGAACAGTATACTAAAAACAATCCGAGAAAAGAAACAGATCATATTTAAAGGAAAATCCATCAAATTAATGGCAGATTTCTCTTTACAAACCATCAAACCAAGAAGAGCATGAAACAAAGTACTTCAAGCCTTTCAAGAAGACAAATTCCAACCCAGACTGCTATCCCTTGCAGAACTATCTTTCAAGTTCACTGAAGAGGTGAAATACTTCCAGGACAAAGAACAACTAAAGAATTTCATGATGACAAAGGCAACCCTAAAATGTTTACTAAAACATATACTAGAGAGAGATCAAAATGACCACAACTCCATGAAGGAGAATCAAAAGAATACAACAAATAAGGCAAACAATTAAATACAGGAGAAAAAGAGTTATACAACAGCAGTTTTTCAATTATTTTTTGTATATAGCAGCAGCATATGTCCATCAGCATATTCTACAAATGGACTTCTCCTTCATCCTATGGATCATGATTATGTCTGGTTCTACAGAGTGGATATGAAGAAAATAGCAGTAACTCAGGCCCACAAGTAACACCTGGCCACTAGTAAGTGTGATGGACACTGTCCACATCCATGACATACTAGAACTTTGTGTGGTATCCTATCCCCAAACTGCCAGAAGTTCTGGTCATATATTTGCCATTCCAATATTTATGTCATGTTTCATTCTTAGTAACTCTTTACTATCATGGTAACTTTTTCTTAGTTGATATGTTTGTATGTATTAACCTGTTCAAATACTATGTAAGTACCCTAAATTGATTATAGATTCTAACATATAATACACGGTATTCTAGCCTCTAAGTTGGGCTCATGATTTGATTGAATTTTGGACTGTTGTTTTGAAATAAATAAATAATTAATTAATATTTAATTAATTTTCTGAATATTTTTAATTGTACTTTTTGTTTTATGATTAAAAATGAATTGAAAAAATAAAAAGTGAAAACCATGAGAAAAAATTAAGTTTTATTGAAAGGAAGAGTAAATATTCAATTGCTTGATCAATCTTGCATATTCATCTTTGGTAATCTGAGCAACAGATTTGACAATAACAATATGTAATATAGGAAACATTATTAACATAACCATTGTTCTTGCTTTAAAATTCTGTACTATTTACGATGTTTTGCATATAATTGTACTATATTGTCGTGCAATTGATACAGCTTCTCACTACACAGTTCAGATGTGCAGTGATTCTCCGATCTCAGTTTCCCAACCAAGCACTGGGATTACCTGTGTTTGCCACTATGTCCTATAATATTGTTATGTTGTTAAAAAAAAGGATGAAGTTATTTTTGTGGTATGATGTTCTCAGTTCTTCTAGAAAAATATTACGAATAGCTGAGTTGGATTAATGTCCCTCAGGACATTTGGCCCCAAGTTATTCTTTAGTACTAAGACCACTTTACATTTCATACAGAGACTTGTACTCAGCATGACTAATGCAGAATTAGAAAACCAATGAAATATGGTGTCTATATTTGAAGTTGCATAGTACTAATGAAGTCTTAAAACACTAATCTCCTGAAGAAGTATATTGTTATAGCTCTTTGTATTACAGATTACTTGTTAGAATTGACAAGTAATTATTAGATTATTTTTACAGTTTAACCACAAAAACAATCAATCTACTTGACTATGGTAGAATGCAAAGAGTTAGGGTGAGTATAACTGCAGTGTAGGAAAATAAAGCCTACAGATTTAATAAATGATATAGGAGAGAGGCAAACAGCTTTCAAGTGTCTGGCTGCATTTTAGTCCCAGAATCGTAATTTTTTTCTTTTTACTGTTTCCTTTAAAGAACAAATTTAAAAGATATACTATGAACTAAGATGATATATTTTTGGCTCTCGAACCATGAATGAAAAAACACTCTGCTCTCACAATTTTCTTGAAACTCTTATTCCTCTTTCATCTTTTTCCTCCTTTGAGTTCACAATGAGCACATTAAGCTTTCCTATGTTTTAGTGGTCTTTTGTTGTTGTTGTTTGAGATCCATGATTATGATGATATGGATTCCTAAAGATGTATTTCTAGGTGTAGAAGTGTAAAATAACTTATTTATAATTGAAATGTTTCCCACCAACACCAATACCTGTAAAAGTCATAGCTGAATGTGCACACTATTAGAAATAGATTGGATCATATAACTGTGTCCCAGATGAAGCTGAAGAAGTATCCTATTAGATATATTCTCCCGAAGACCTAATATTTCTAATTTCATGATAAGGAAATTAGTCCTATTGCACAGGCTTTTTAACTAGCTCATAAGTAGACAGCTAGCAAGTGCGAGGATCTGAGGGAGAGTCTCGTGGTCGGCTACACTGAGAAAAATTAAAGCAATTTTAATTGCTTTAAAAGAGATAGTAGGACGTTCCCCAGGACAGAGTTCCTCAAACAGAATATAATGCACCTTGTCATTTCACTCAGGGCTGAGTATCAAACCCTTCCCACGTTCACAGCCAACTTTGGAGGCACTTAAAATGACAGAGACATTTCCTTTTATAATTAGTTTCCTTTTGTTTCTTTTTGCTTAATTCTGTGTGGTAATTGATTTAGAAAGCCTGTTTCCGTGGAACATTTTAAACCCATGGAGTTATCTGTGATAGGGGCTGCCAAACACTTGAACAATTCCTGTGTTTTACTATTGTATAGAAAGTTCTGCACCAAGGCAACCTTCCCAAATGAAAGCCAGTTTTCTTCTTCCAATGAAATCTCTTTCTCCCTTCATTTATATGTATAAATATGTATAATTTTCATAAAACTAATATATGGTACAAATAAGCAACTTACCTTGCTATGTATATATGGTTATAATCATCATATACATGGAACTTATCCTTATCACATTGAATTCTATCCTCTTACACTAATATCTAATATTTAAAAGATTATATTTAATAAATTTTTATGATACTCAGAATCTGGTTTATAATCCACTGAGAGACAAAATTCAAGATTCTGCTCATTAAGACAAGTTATTTTCAAATATGCAAATAAATTTTTACCACTTTCCATACAAATATTGTGTAAAAGTTATATTAAATCTTGGCAGCTGAGGCAAGCTGATCAGAGGTTCAAATCCAGCTTGGGTTACTTTTTGCGAACCTGTTTTAAAATAAAAGTTAAAAGAGCTGGACACGTATCTCAGTAACAAAAGTGCTGAATGATACTACTTAGTTCATGTTTATTAACACTGATAGACTTAATGAAAGTTTGAGAAAGAGGCATTTAATCAGCTCGAGGCATGTGCCTTTGGAGCTATTATAAAGTGATTTAAGTAGAAGAGGATTTTTGCTCAAGATATTAAAAATGTAAATGCCTATCAATGCATCCTTAACATTTCTAGCATTGTCTTTAATAAGGCAAAATTTACACTGAAGGTTGTATAAGTTTATGATGTTCCAATATGTTCTGGTGGGCTAGGGAAGCACTAGAATTAAAGTAGTTTACATATTCATTTTTGAGGGGGCTAGTGAGATAGCTCCGAGGCACAAGTGCCTGCCTGGCAAGGGCAAGGTTGTGATTTCAAATCCCGGCCCTGCCAAAAGAAATAATATATATAGATCTAGAAAGTAAAATAATTGTTGAATCATATTACTGATTTATTCATTTTACAATTAACTATCAGTTAACTCTTTATAAAGATAACTTCAAATACTGAACATTAAGATACCAGATCATACATAGTAACAAGTAGAAGACAATATATTTTCAATATCCTTTGTTGATACTTTGAAATCCCACTTTATGAAAAGCTAAACTACTGAATATTTAAAAATTTTCTCCCATTATACTTGTGTTTAACATTTATTAAATCATTTTGTAGAAACCCAATTCTATATTTTGGGAAAGTAACAGTGGTTTCTGCTTAACTAATATGAATTGAGATTTTTTTTTAAATCTAAAATTCTTATTTTGTATCTGCCTGTTGTTATATCATTGTCTATTTATTGAATTTATTCAGTACATGTATCTATAAATGCATGTTTCAGCATTTGTTCTCTGTGCAAGATATAAGGAATAAAATGTTAATAAAACAAAAAAAACATTTCTAATAGTATCATCAAATTGCCAACTTGTCATGTAATTTACGAATAGTCCTCTAGAATTTCTATCATTTTTTAAAATGTTCATGGAACATTATTTTCATAGAAGCATACAGAAATTAGTTGGAGATTTCTCTTCAAACTACTACCTGGCAAACTTAACTTTTTAATTTAATTTTTAAAAAAATATTAGAGATAGATAGATAGACAGAGTCACTTAGTGACCAGTTTTGCTAGAATTTTAGATCTTTATGTAAACAAATTATCTTTTGCTGCTTTCAGTGTGTTTCTTCTAAAACTAACAACTTCAAATATAGAATTTTTTTTTTAAATTTTCCTGTGAGGAACATTCGCAGATGACATTTTTCACAGATGAAGAAAGCAAACATATGGAAGAGTCTCTGTGAAAATTACAAGTTATCATTAGCCATCTCCAAAGACAAGATTTTTTAAATTTATATTTAACTGCAAAATATCCCAAAACATTTTGTTCATAATATTATATAACAATAAATAAATTTTACTGAAATACATTAGTTACAGAAATGATCCTTAATAAAGCTAACTTTTAGCACTAATATAGTATTTACATTACATAATACCTTTTAAGTAAAATGTACTTATTTTATATAAAAATTAATGAACTGTATGAGTGCAAAAAGGATAAATATCTTTAAAATGACTGGCTAGTCAGGTGTTGGTGTACATAAAAGAACTACTGAAGATGGGGCCCGGAGGGATGGCTCAGTGGTCTAAAGCGCCTGCTTGGGAAAGCTTGGGCGGCTTCAGGGACCGCGGTTCAATCCCTGGCACCACATGCTGCGCCAGTCCTTCCCTCTGGGCGGGCTGAGCCAGCCATAAAAATGAGTGAATAAACAAACAAAGGTTCTGAAACAAGAAAAAATAAATAAATAAATAAAATTTAAAAAAAAAAAAAAAGAACTACTGAAGCTTCAGAAGGCCTTATTAGCAGCTTATTAAAGCTATTAGTTCTGTGAATCTAGACAACATTTAGGAACATGTATATTTGAGATCTAGTTTCCTGATGAATTCATTTTATATTTAGTTATGAAAATGTCTGCTATGATAATTGCTATTATTACCTGGACAAAAATGAATTTATACTATATAGTATACATAATACATTGTTAATGTAAAATATTGCTATTGATCCATTCACTAGATGATCAATTTTTTGTAATATAAAATAATACATTACAAAATAGACATATTTCATATATAAAATATATAGTTCTCCAACTTTATTACTAAATAATCTGTTAATATTAAAGTTTAGTAACAAATTTTATCAATTAGAAGCAGAACATCAATATTTTTCATTTGAATTCTTACTTTCTACTTATTGTTTTTCAATTATGGATTTCAAGTATGTGTTTCAAGTGTATGTATGATTAACTGCTTCCTGTTTTTCCCCAAACTTTTGTAACATCTTATCTACCTTATACATTTTTCCCATACAAGATAAGGATATTTATGTCTTTTTCATACCAGGTTTAATAAATTCTCTTAATTTGGATCGATTCTCCAAATTCTCTAGCACAGCTGACCAAATGTAGTGATTCAGATTTAGCCACAAAGTAAATATACTGTGGGATGTCGATAAGCCTCTCATGCATGAAAATGTCAATCAAGATATGTAAATGACAGAAAAGTTGTATGACATTAATTCTGGCCACATGAGCTAAAAATGCTCAAACATTTGCTTTGGCTTTGAACAAATAATCCTGTCTCCTTTAAAGTGGATTTTCTAACTTCGTCGTGGTCATCTGAAATTTATATGCATTTTCCTTTATTTCATGCTGATAATTTTCCAACCAAATATATTCTGAATAATATAATGAATTTAGAATATTTAAATCTACTCTAATGATTTTGTTATGATGTAAAGCATTTGTTTCTTTTATATACAAATATTTGTTGACCTTCCTAGGCAAATTTTTATTTATACTTATACTGGAAAATATCTTTTCCATTCTTCTTCTTTTTTTTTTTTTTTTGTATATGTGTGTTACTGGGGATTGAACTAAGGATCTTGCACTTGCCATGCAAGAGCTTATTCTACTGAGCTATCTCCCTGCCCCCCCTTTTTTTCATATTTTATGGCTGGGTCTACAGGGTAATTCTATTTCGTTATGTATTTTGTTATTTTCATGTTGTAAAGATTTTATTTTCATAGTGTGAGTGCATACATTGCTTCAGATATTAATATGTGCTGTTATATGTATGATACTGCTGTACACTATTATATGTATGTATTAGTGTGTATACACATGTGTGCTAAAAAGAATAGGTGTAATTCCTCACATCTGTCATCTAGAGGTTCATGGTCATATTCTCATTGGGAAACTCTTTTGTCTCAGTCTATTAAGCTTCTATCACCAAAAAAATCCCACCAGAAAGAGTAATTTATTAAAAACCAGCAATTTATTTCTCATAGTTATTGAATTTGTAGTTTGTCCAGAATCAAGCACATTTGATTCATTGTGCCTGGTTGATTCACTTCCTGCTTTAAGGACAGCCACTCACACTGTTCTCATAATCCTGCATGGCAGAAAAAGTATGAATTATTGCTCTGAGGCTTTTAAAGCAGAAGCTCTAATTTCTTCAGTGCAGGACTTTATCATGTACTAACCATCTCCTCACCCACATCTCCTAACACTTTCAATTTAGATGTCACAATTTTATGTGGCAATTAGACTGAGAGAGGCACTCATTTTTTATTTTTGTTATTTATTTATTTGTATTCTAAGGCTACAGGATGTTCAAGGCCTTACTACTAGATCAGACTCTTAGTGATCCACCTTTTTACAGCTGGATTACAGGCACGTGCCACCACACCCAGTCTCCACCGCCAGCTCAGCGCACCCCAGCGGTGTAGCCAACACAGCTGGTCAGGAGATTGAACCTCTGCCCCTCGTGCCTACTTGCAGACACTTTAATCCACTGGGTTATCTGGCTGGCCCAGTACTTATTTTAGACCAGCCTGAGACCCAGTAAGTGAACAGAAGGATCCAACAGATGCTCTGTCCATGTGTATTGTGTCACTGTGTTCTTCAATAATTTACTGAAATACACATACAGAAGATGAAGCCTTCCTGCTCCAGTCCTCCTTTCTATCAAGCTTTGCTCAGTGTTCTTCTGCTCAGTAATGATGATTCTTCCACCATCCTTGAGCTCCCTTCTAAATTCTGGTGGAATTATAAAAGAAATTCTCAAATTTTTATGCAAAGATCCCTCTCCCTCTGCCTGCCTGTTAAGAGCTTTGCAGGGAAGTATTTCTCCCACTATAACTCTATGTCAATGACGTGTTGCCCTCCTATATCACCTCTTTGTCCTCTGCAATTTGAGATTTCTGATATAGCATCCAAAACGTATCTAAATATGGATATTGGACTTTACAATTTCCCAGTCTCATGTAGCAGTAACTGGTTTATAACCATCAGTAATATAAAATGTTCACTTGGTACAGAATCATATTTGAGCCCAGCCATAAAAGATAGCATATGGACTATCGTTTTGCTGCTTTTATTATAATAGTGTCTGTATTGAGAAGTAAAACAAGTGTATGCTGTGTGCTAAACACCAACAGTTTTTTACAACCAATATATCTAGTTCACAATTAAGCTAACTTCTTAGCTTATAATATTAGTGAGCTTTATTGCTCTGAGGTTTTTTATTTTGTAATTATTATATTGCTGTTTCTTTATTTCAAAGAGAAAAAAATAAAAAAAAAACAATAGAACTGTTTAAAAACAGGTCAGTGGGACAGTTACAATAATTAATACATACTATATTGTTGTCCTCATAGTTGTTCAGAGTATATATAGGCAGGACATTTTGTCCAAACTATGTCAGCATAAAATTTCCTTTTCAATAAATAAAGAGAAACGACATGTATAACTATCTCAACTATCTTATATATAAATATATATTTTTTGTTTTATCTTTCTTTCCTCCTTTCTTCCATCACAATTTGTGTTTTCTTTTATTTATTTATTTTTATTTTTGAGACACGGTCTCACTGTGCAGTTCAGGCTGGCCTTGAGCTCACTTTTGTAGCCCAGCCTGGTCTCGAGCTCGCACCAATCCTCCTGCCTCAGCCTCCCGAGTGCTGGGATTACAGGCCTGCGCCAACACACCCGGCTTGTGTTTTCTTTTAAACATTTTTTTTTTGAACAAAATAAATAGTATATTTTGGATCTTATGTGCTAGCTCCATTTCTCATATTAGGGAGACAATATGGCATTTACACATATGGGTATGATTTATTTCACTTATGAATATAGTTTCAATGCCTTTTTGTACAATGGAATACTACTGCACATAAAAAAAACATAAGCTGGAAACTTTTATAAGTAAATTGATGCAAATCGAGACTACACTAGTATGTGAGTTTCCATAGAAAACAAAGATATGAACAATTATTTTCCACTTCAGATTATGTTTGCATGTTTTTGAAACTTCTTTCCAGGTTCTAAGGGAATTTAGTTAACCTTTCCCCCTGAACTGCATGTGGCCATTATAAGAAGATTAATTGAAAATTTATGTATTAAATATGCTTATGAGTCTTTCTACTTCAGAATATTTTATAGAAAAAGTAATGAAACAAAACCGACCAAGAGCGCACAATTATACAAACATGTTCAGGGCAGAAGACATACAAGTGCGATTCAGAAAGCCAAGATGTCCTGATGCTAGGCAAGGACTCTAATTTAATGAAGTAAAACAAAGAACAAGTTACAGTACCTGTCAACTGGTGAGAAAATTATATAAGCCCTACCCAACAGGTGAGAAAATTACACAAAGGTACTCACTCAGTCAACACCCTGAGCAGAAAACGCTTGTCGGAACAAAGAATTTCCCCAACAAACATGTTGCATAGATAATGCTTCTCTGTAAATGAAAGGGAAATTAAACAGGTGGACATGAGTCCAAATTTTCTAGAACTAGTACTGGCCAGGGCTACGACACACATCACAATTCAATATTTTTTTTTAATTTTTTTTTTTTTTTTTTTTTTTTTTTGGTGGGACTGGGGTTCAAACTCACGACCTTGCACTTGCCAGGCAGGCACTTGTGCCACGGAGCTATCTCCCCAGCCCCACAATTCAATATTTTATTTCCCCCCCACTAATAGATTTCTAGTTCCAATGTGCTCTCTTTTCTGTATGAACATACTCAACTTTCCTTATGTCCAGATGTCCCTCAAGAGCCTCCTGGGTTTATTGGTGAGGCCTTAGGAAGGTGATTTTATCCTGGCCCACTACATATGCCCCTGCTCAGATTTGGCGTCTGGTCAGAAGGACCATCACTGCAGTCATGAGTTGTAATGGTGTATTTAGTTCTCTGGATCTTCCCCTCACTCCCTGCACTTCCTGGCCTCCCTTGTATGAACCAGCCAAGCACTGAAACTTCCAAAAGTTGTGCCAAAATAAATCTTTCTTTAAAGTTTGACTATTAAGTATTATTTCTCAGGGATGAGTATATGACTAAGACAATTGCACCATTTTACTGAGAGAAAAAGTTGCCATAGTAAATCCTCAACAGACAAAAAAAAAGAATTTTCCAATTTGTTATATATTCAGTTTCCTTATAGCTATTGCTTCTGCCAACACAACTTTTCTAGTATAGATAAGGCTGTCAAACAAGAATCAGGCATGACTACTTTTTGGTGTATATATAGAGCTGTCAAACAAGAAAGACACTAAGAGATTAATTAATCAGTATCTCCTGTGGGTTTTGAACTGAAAGGCTAATGTAAAGGCTAAGCACTGTCATTATCACTGTGCGTCTGATTATGGTGATTATGTGACCGAGAAAGAAAATGCTAAAAGGGAAACATTCCCATGAGTTTTCATTGTTAATACAAATGTGGACAGCAAAGGAAAATTTTTATGTGTGGATAAGATCCTCAAAAACTCCAGTTGTCCTATCATTTCAAATATACGATTGAGCTAATATTTTCCCAGCCAACACCTTCATCATCCTTCAGTGGCACTGAGTGTCTGCTCCCTACAGCTTGAGAGCTGTGTGTTTGAAATGCAACACTCTCCAGAATACATGAATGAAGTTGCAGCTTTTCCATGGTGCTGCAGGTAGCAGTAACCCTTGCTCCAAAAACCAGTGTCAGATACATTTAGCTATTGAGAAGAAAAGGCTGAAGTAGTCTGATTATAGTGCAGATTGCAATAACCTATTGCCCATCAGCAGATAGACACATCTACTTATCTGTAGAGCTATAAGAAAAAATTGAATTAAAATACTCTGTACTATTAAAATATTAAAATATTAAAATACTATTAAAATACTCTGTACATATTTTTTCTTTGCTCAAACAGTAAGCCTGACCTTCAGTGTTTTACAAATTACTTTGTTTAAGTGGGAGATATTGACTTATTCATTACCTTTATTTATAATCCTCAAATATTTGGAAATGTAGTATGTATATCTCAGTTTATGCTGAGCATGGAGTTTACATAAGCAGCAGGGACAGGCTGAAGCTTAGATGCCTCTGAATTGCATAGGGCCGAGGCATCAATAAAGCCAGCTAAATTATAATTCTGTTTTACATAATTATATCTATAAGCAAATATCTCAACATTATATATATATACATATATATTGAGTAGAAAGACAGACAGAGAGAGAGAGAAGAGGAGAGAAGAGAAGAGAAGAGAAGAGAAGAGAAGAGAAGAGAAGAGAAGAGAAGAGAAGAGAAGAGAAGAGGTCTAGCCAATGAGGTCAAAATAAAAATCGACTCTCAAGTACAAATGAAACCCATTGAAAACATAGCCTGAGTCCATTTTCTTTGCAATAACTCCTCAAAATCAGGTATCAAAATACTATCTCCTCATGTAATATATAAATCATATTTTTAAATACTTTCCCAAACAAATTGAACATTGATACTCACCCATTAACTACACAGACAGTTACAGCAGGAATATATAGCACCGAGTTTGGAAGCAGTAAAAATATCTTTAACAAGTGAGTGGATATATATCATTATCATTTATGTCAATGGTATTTTTTGGTGAGATACATGTTTGAATTAGTGAACTCTGAATAAGACACATTTTCATTAGGTAACTCCAGTGAATCAACTAGGGTTCCGAACAAACAAAAACAGTGCCCTCCAAGAATAAGAACATTTTTAGAGTTCAACCCAACACCAGATGCCCCAAGAATGAAGCCTGTTGGCACATGCTGCAGATGGGGACCTTGTAAGTGACCATAACTCCATGAATCTGTAGGCAAAGATAGGATCCCTAGGTAGAATTAGAGTAGGGAACTGTTAGAGAATTGGTCAAAGGAAGCCTCTCTGACCACCAGAGAACTGCTTCAGGGTTTTACTTTTGAAGCAACAAGCTAAACCACCCAGTGGGGAGATAACCTCAGACGGCCTCTGCAAACTGCATTTGAACATCCTGATCTGTTTCTAAACTGTGTGTTATAGTTAACAGTGAGGTACAGTAGCACTTTATCTTTAGGAAGAGCCTGTGAATAAGTTAAATGGAGAACATGGAGTGGATGGGGGTGGCCTCCAGTAGTTCCCTCTCTAACCCTGCAAGGAGACTTAACCTATATGTACAGGGAAGTGTATAAAGAACCCACTGTCCCTGCATATAGCTCATCACTGGCCACCAGCTAGTCCTTAGCTGCATCAGAGAACAGTTTAGTCTGGAGGATAAAGCAACTACAGTCCAGAAAAGGCAAGTGTGTATTTAAATGGAAAATCGTAGGTTCTTTGTGAACTAAAATATGATCTAGAAGTGAGTGTAGAGGTTACCTTTGCATGCTCTTGGTGAGAAAATCCTTTGGGGCTGTGTCTTACTTATTCCATTCCTGCCACTATAACAACATATTAAAAAGTCAGTAATTTTAAATAGAAATTTATTTCTTCTAGTCTGAAATATCTGCAAAATACAAGGTTTGCTGGTGAGATTCAATGACTAATAATGAGTTTCTCTTCTTCCTCACTCTTCTGCAGAAGATTAATACTGTATCTTCACAAAACAAAAGGAGCAGCAAGGAAATAGCCTCAGATATCTCCTTCTACCTCTTTTATACGGACATTATCATATACACGAAGGCTCTCCCCTTGTAATATGTTTCCCTCCTAAATATGTCACCTCTAGATATCATTGTGTTACAGTTAAAGCTCTGCATATGAACGCTAATGAACAGAATCAAACCATAGATATCCACCTGTTTTTTTGCCGTTAAGGAGGACACAGCGACAGGAGAATTAGATAAAGCAAAACTTATGGCCATGCTTTTGAAAAATACATACCTACCTAAGAATGTGCAAAATGTATTAATATGAATAACTATAAAGGGAAAATAATTCACTTGTCTGAGATGTAATGAAAAATAAATGTTAGGTATTGCAGAATGCTTTTAGTTCAATTCTTTGTGAAAATTTTAATGAAAATTAAAAATAAAGTGAATAAAATGATACAACTTACAGTTTCTGTGTTCTATCTCTTCCATAAAGCTCACCTTTTTTACTTTCACTTTTTTCAGTCAACTTCTTCCATGTAAAATATGTTCTTCTACTCCAGTTTTGCCCATGAACATCCTATTCATAAACTAAGCTCAATCTGTTGTTAACATCTTATTGCTTTCAATAAATTTTGAGTAATTATGCTGATATTCTTTTGTGGCAAAGCAGATTTTATGTTAATCTATATCATCATATATTATTACTTGATTTTTAGGTTTTGATTTGCATACATTCTGTAAATAATGCCACATAACGCTTAAAAAGACATTTATTGGTCTTTCTTTCAGTCATTTATTGATCGAACAAATATTAAGCTTTAGCTGTACTCATATAAATGTACCAAAAATGTTGAAGAAAAGGAAAGAAATCATACCTTAATAAGAGAAACTTAAAGAAGTGTGATGAAAATAATGCTGAGTTTATTATGAAGTTGAATCTGTACTAAAGTACATACTTTGAGTATTGCGCTGTGTTATCAAATAAATAGCCAGTATGCTATACAAGTTATATAATGATAAATATCAACTAATATTATGACATTAATTGTATCAATATATATATATATATATATCACTTTAATATTATTAAGAATGTTATACCATATTTACGATGAATAAATTAGTTTAAATAAATATTGGCACATATTATGTTCCTTGTACAATGTTCACCTCTAAACTTCTTTCATGTTTCACTTCTTTCCATTATTACAAATAATCACAAGTTGACTATATATCCATTAACCACAAAACTCAATGAAGTAATCGCCTGTGGTGATTCATACTGTTGTCAGAAATATGCAAGAAATAAACATGCCTGTAATTTTGTCTCTACCTCTTGCAAATGTATTTCTATATTTATGGTTCAAGGTTTGCTGATTACTTACAAGGTAGGTGACAGCAATCTTAGAAGGCATAAATCCCAGGGCTCTCAAGGGCAGAGCCAAAGCTCCATTACCAGTAATCTTCAATCAGGCCATTTTTTTCCAATTTGCAAGAAGTCCAAAATTTATCAGTATTCATGCATTAATGAGGCAATTTCAAATATGAAATGATAAGCAGCAAATAATATATTTTAGGAAACTGTTAGCAAATACTCAATGACCAACTTGCCTTATAGTCGTCCTCTGAACTCATTTCCAGTAATTTTAGCAAGGTAGAATACGTATTTCCTTATATCTTACAATGATTGCCTCTGACCTATTATTTGACTACTCCACTTAAGTGTTATTTATATTTGTAAACTTATCTTTTCTCTATACATTTCTGGGAGAGCTACATGTTTCTTTCTTAATCACAATCCACATCTAAATTCTTAATTCCATATAAACACTGTTCATTCATATACAAATGAGGGCTGAGTGTGTAATCTGTTAAATTTCTCTTGTTGCTATGTTAAAATTATATATTTCTGGAGAAATCTTATATCTTTACTTGATGCTGAGCCCCCAAATTGTATTGACCTTGCCCACATGCCTTATATATTTTAAAAAGAGAATAATGGAGGATTATGCATCAATGTGAACAGTATTATCAAAAGATGGTGGTTGCATTGGCTGTATTGTGATAATGAAATTCAGTGTATGAATTCTGGGGCATGGATGTGACTGTAATCTTTATAAAAGAGTTTAAAGAAGTAAGGTCATGCTCTTCTGACCTCTTCTGTGTAAAGGCTCAGATTTTTTCTTCTTTTTCTTTTAGCATTTCAGACACCCCCTCTATAAGTGAAAGTCGGCAAAGTGGCGACTATGCATTTATATATATATATATATATATATATATATATATATATATATATTGTATATACATATGTATATACATGGCATTATGGAGCCTTCCCACATTGTTACAAACCTTTCCCACACTTTTAGAAATACTTCTAATGCCCTTAACCATTTTCTAAACATGTAAACCTATGTAATTTTGGCAACATATGCATACTGCACAGTACAGTATGTATACATCCACTAAAACAATACATACTGTAAACAGTATTTTTATTTCTATTGAATATTTTTTAAAATATTATAATTATCATTTTAATATATTTTTTAAAAGTTTAGGCAAAAGTCATTAAGACCATATACAATGCACATAAATACATATACAACACTACAGTATACTATCACAAAATTCTGCAATATACTAAAAAATCCATGACAAATATTTTAGGTAAGTTTTTTTTGAAAATCCAAGAAGCAAGCATCTGTGAAAGATGAATCACTAAATAGCAAGTGACTACTATACTAAAATAAATTTAAAAGATAATTTCACAAAGTAAAATAAAAGAGTAATCGATGCTTTCAGATTGTTGAATATGAATCTATAGTGAATTTGCATTTGGCATTTAATGTAAACTTCAATTTCCTTGTTTGCAATATGAAAACGAATATACTTTGATGAAAGCTATAATTCTTCGGGTGTCAGCAGACTTTTAGCACTTGTGAATCACTATTACATTGTATTTTCATTCGTGAGTGACTATTCTTTGTTTCCTTGATTGCATATTTTTCAGCCTTTATTTTGTACTTTCTTCTGTAATAAGGTTCTGGTATGTTGCTAAAATTTTGAGGCGAGCCTCTAATTTGTAGTCATCTTGCTTTAACCTCCTTCGGTGTTGGGGTTAAGGCCTGTGCCAACATATCCAGGTACTCTTTAGTTTATGCAAAAATCATCTCCTGAAAAGAATTGCAAGGATAGAAGATACAAGAAATGTGGAAGCAATTAAGTTTAGGGACAAAGGATCCAAGCATGTTCTTTAAGTATTGTGATATAAAAAGCTCAACCAGTTTTTCTAAGGGATTCACTCATTAATGAAAATTATTTATTTTCTATAATATAATAAAAAAATTATGTTTTTGTTTTTAGCCATCTGTGGCATATATGTGTCATTTTATTCCTGGAAATTTTAGCTTTGGTACAAGTAAAAACTGTAACTACATGAGTTATATAACAGGGGAATTAATTGCTCATGTCTTTCCTCCATATCTTTCCAGAACTAAGTAACTATGTCAGATATCTACCCTCTTATACAACAGGAAGATTATAATAATTTGTACTAACTACTCAGCAAGGATGGTTTTGAAGGGCAACCAATTCTACCCTCTCCCTGGATCTGCTGAGGAGTTCAACTCATCTCATTTCTCTTCTTTACCCAGTTGCACTGATATATTTTTTCCCCAGAATTTGATCTGAAAGGCAGCTTCTAATTAATTCTTGCATAATAATTTTTCCATATACTTTTTAATTCCTAGGAATTCTAACTAATATCATAAAGTTAAGAATTCTCAGTGGTAAGCAATAAATTCTTGAGGGTACTGTAGGTGAAATGTCTTCAATTAAAGGAGCTGGGGAGATAGCTCAGTAGAATAAATGATTGCTTGGCAGCACAAGGTCTTGAGTTCAATCCCCAGTACTGCCAAAATATAAATAAACAAACAAATAATTAACGTGAGCCCTAGGAAATTACATAAATCTTTTCCCAGAGATGTGATGGAATTGTATGTGGGCGTGTGCATGTTCTTTGTGAAGATCAAAATACCAAAATAATTGGATTTGGCTGTGGTGAGCATGGAGTATTTGTTTGGTAATGAAAGGAGGATCTTGTGAAAATAAGTAGTGAATAATGTGGACCAGCTCTAGTAGTACACATATACACTGTTAACACTGACAGGTATGCGAGAGTGTGAAACTGATGAAGTGAAAGCAAGCCTGGGGTATAGATGAAGAGAGAAGAAATGGAGAGAGAGAGAGAGAGAGAGAGAGAGAGAGAGAGAGAGAGAGAGAGAGAGAGAGAGAGAAGAGAGAGAGAGAGAGAGAGAGAGAGAGAGAGAGAGTATTTAGGACAGCGATAAAACTACAAGGGTATGGAAAATAGAAGTAACCTGGAAACAGTTTGCGGTTAAAACAGAGAATAATCATTCTAAAAAGTGAAGAATGTAAGAATATAGAGAAATAGTAGCTATTTGACAGAAAATAGAAAAAATTAGGATCAAAAATATTTTTAAATGAGTCACTTAGGAAAAGACTCAATGCCAAATATCTACGTAAGAAAGATGCTTTATGAAAGAGAAACTATTGTTTGGTCTTTAGGGACTGTGATCTACCCCTTAGAGAAATCCAGGAATTATAATCATATCCAAGAGAATACAAATCCTACCAGCTAACCTAAGAAGACCACTTAGGTAGTAGGTGGTAATTTCTATTTAAATGCTTCAGAACTAAAATTTTAGAGCATTTCTTTGGCCACAATAATGCAATATTCCACTATAGTATTTCAAACAAAGTGCCATTCTGTTATGAAAATTGGAGCACTGAGTCAAGTCCATGAAAGCCTAAACTGTTATGCTATTTATTTATTTATGTATTTATTTATTTATTTATCTTCTTTCTCATTTTGTCTTACCAGGGATCAAGGCTTGAACTGCACCACTAGGCAGAAGCTTGTGTGTTAAGCTATACCCCTGGACCTCTTATGGCTTATAGTCAACATGCAACTTACCATACGGCAACATTGCTTTTCTATTTTAAAGTATGCTTCTCCATGAACAAGGGAAAGCTACTGAAGCTCTTATAAACCTCCATTTATTCCAGACATTTTCTTGTGGATGAGATATGTTTCATTTTCTAAGTTCAGATTAAGAAAAATAAGCTGTAAAAGTAGGATTCTAAGTGCTGGTAGTTTTAACATCATAACATCTAAGGAGACATCGGCAATCATCAGACTATCTATTTGCATCTGGCTTGTCACTATCAGAGGAAATGGGGCCACCGTGCTCACTAATGTGTGATGTCAGGATTGAAAGGAGAACGGGAAAAATATTTCTTGGGTGCATGATGTTCATCACTGTTTATACATCAATTATTAAAATAGCAGTATTTTCTATTTACATTTACTGGAAATCTGAAAATTGTCTACAAAGTCTGAGTATCAAGAATATAACCTCTCAGCAAGTGATAGGAGAAAGAATTGGGCTTTAATTTTTGGCTCTTGTTTTCCTTTGGCAACAGTCTTAACGTGTAATTCTGGCCAGTGATGAACTCACTATGGATCACAGACTGGTCTCCAACTCATCGTATGTCTCCTGCTTCAGCCGTCTAAGGCCTGAGAAGGCTTTAATTTTGAGAACTCATTTTTGTCTTTACCATCTATTGGTGGTGTGTCAAGGACTCATGGGTAGAGAGGAAAAAAATCAGAGAAAAGAGAAGGAAAATGGACAAAATTCACCCTTTGAAATCATTCACATTCGTATTTGAATATGTCAGCAATGCTTGCAATTTTAAAAAGTTGGCACATTATATTGTGATACATAGAAAAATTGATATCCACCACTGCCACATTGACACTGATATCTGAAGGCAATATAAGTCCAGAAGGGGGACACATTCTGATTTGACTGGAGGATAATTTTATACTCTTGCAAGGCAAGTCCCATAATTAAGAAATATTCAAGAGCTAACTATAACCTGCAATAATAAAATATAATTATTCTTTAAAATAAGCTATGAATTTATCGGGAGGCTAAAATAATTTATAAAGGAGTGAACTTCAATCTTTTCTTCACCAATTTGATCCACATTGAAGGGATTTCTCGTATTTTAAATAAGTTTCCATAACTTCAGCTCAACACCTATTAACTAGTCTCAGCTGGATGGTTTTGCATAATGTCAGTTACAATGCACTTTAGTAATAATCTGAAAATCTAATGGCTTTGCTAAATTCAATCAAGGAAACACAAACTTTCCAGATGGAGAATTATGGTTTAGGAATTATGGAGCAGATAGTCTCTGATATTTAAATTATATTATAATCCATACTTGGATACCATCAAGGAGGGAGTGAATCTAGAATCACATCCCTGAAAGGAGGATAGCAACCCTGAATGGTGTATATCTTCTGGGTCCTGTTGATTTTATTTCTACTCCTACATCTGATAACTTCAAGAGTAGATCCTGTTCATTGTGTAATGATGAAGGTGATTTCCTGTGGATCTTGAAGAGGAAGGCTTTCTAGCCAAAGGAGTGCTAAATTATTTGTGAAATTTAAAGTAATTCTCAAGCTTCATGATGAGCTAGAATCCCTGAGGAGAATGGTACCACATCAGAGCCCACTCTGCAGCCATTCTGCAAGTCTGGAGTTAGTCCAAGGGCTGGTGTTTTTAACAGATTTCCAGCTGTGGCTATCATCATGATGCTAGTTGGGAAACCACACACCCCTCATCTAAAAAAAAAGTCTTAAAATCTTAAAATGTTCATTTCTTCCATGGCCAAGTCAAACATTTTTCCTTTGTAACACTTTCCTGCCCGCCAAAGGAGATCTATTTTTGTCTCAAGTATGGCAGTGTTTACTGCATTGCGTCTTCACATATTTCTTTCCATTTATGAAAAAAAAATGAAGTTTGGAATAAAACTAACAGAAAAGCATTTGCATAATTAGGTTTGGGACAAATTAAGCCATTAGGAAAATACTGGTATCTGTAAGAAAAATTAAGGAAGATTGATTTGAAAAATCAACAAAACTGTACTTTATTTTTATAATGTAAAAAGAATTGACTTTCTATAATTATAATCACTGAGACATTCCAAATGAACACATGAGGATAATCTATCAAAGAAGGGTGTTTCCTGAAAGGTTTTTCAACCAATGCTTGTGCAAGCACACAAGATTGTGCACCTTCTTTGATCTCAGCAAAACTTCTTATTGATTTTTGAGAAACTGGTTGATATTTTTAAAGAGTTCAGAGATCATCATTTGCCAATTTTCCCTATTTGTCTAATTGTAACAGCTGTTGCCTTAGGAAACATCTGTTCTCTATTAACTCCACAGAAAGACACTTTGCAGGGTCAGAAGTATCAGAGCAGTGATGTACCTAGAGACTTGGCCTGAATGACTTGCTTGGTGGATGTTAGCGTGATTTCCTTTTTAGATGCTTTGATAATTATGACAAGTCTATTGCTCCAAGAAGCTTTTGAGGATTAAAAATACAATGTAGTCATTAAGAGAACAGAATGAAATTTGAATAATGTCAAGTTGTTACAGTTTTAATTTCACTTCTATTATCAGGATGATTTGGTTAGCTTTTAATTTTGCTATAGTTTCTTCCTTCTTTCCTTTGGGTGAGTGAAGAGGACTCAAAGAGAAAGCCAATGATGAACAGATGGGAATATAAGGTTGAAAAGCTATTCCTTGATAACGAGATAGGCAGGCCAGCTGGACTCAGAAGTCAGGCATTCCAGGTGCTCATAGTTCTGAAACACAGGTCTTTCTTGGTGCATTATAGCATGGACTATTCAATTTGCACACTTTAGGCTAATTATAGTAGGTAAATATATATTTAATATAAAAAGTGCCAAATACATCTGAAATAAATCAGAGGCTCAAAATTAAGGAAAGACTGCACTAAGACATTTACCGGTATTATGACTGGTTCATTATTGGTCTACATTCTCACATTGTTATATTGTTTTAAAGAACTACTAATGTACTTTTCTAATATATTGACAGCACTAGACACTTTACTTATATTTTGTAGAATGATTTTAACTCATCTCTAGTAATCTAAACTGTTAGTAGGGGAACTATAAGTGTTCATGAGCTAAATTCGTTTAAATTGTTTAAATTTTAAGACCTGATTCCTAAATGGAAAAACAAGAGGTATTGTTACTGATGAGACTTGTTCACTTCAGAATTGGTATAAACAGGGAGATCACTCAGCTTCTGAAATCGGATGGCTGACTGTAGAATAATAATATAAAACTCTGTCGGAGATGTAAATATCCAAGCATAATGATGCAGTCCTGCAATCCTCTCACTCTAGGAAGCTGATGCAGGAGGGTTGAAAATAAGAGCTAAGCCTACATAGATTGTTGAGAAACTATCTGAAAAAACTAAATGAAGAAAATGGTAGAGATGATTCTCAATGTGAAGGCCCTGAGTTAAATCTCAAGTACTGAAAAGATACCCACCAAGGATGTATGTGAATCAAAAGAAAAGATAAATTAGGAAGTTTTGGAGAAATGGCTCATCTAAACACTATTTTACCACCATTTCAAAATATATTCAAGAAGTTTTACTATAGCTAAGATAGTATATGACCTAAGATAGTATAACTGGAATATATTTCACTTGAAATAGAAAGACACTTTGGAATACTGGAGGGAGGAAATAAATTTTAAATTGAACATATGCATTTAGATCAGAGCTTTATCATTTAGTTGCTATCAGGCAAGATTACTCTCTTACTATAGGTAGACATAACCTCTTCATTTGATCTCAGACTGAAATTAAATAGCATGCAGTCACATACCACATAACCAAGTCTCATTCAATCAATAGTCATTGCTAGAAGATGATCACATAAGACTACACAGCTGAGTAAGATCACAGAAGCCACAGGTTATGTTCATGTACCCTATTGTGATAGTTAACTCTGCTGTCAATTTGAAGAAAAAAAATGCCCAGATGAATACTTTAGCTCAGTTTTTGGTGTATGGGATAATTACTGAAAGAGGAAGACATATTCTAGGTGTGGATGACACCAACCAATAGGCTTGTACCTTGTATAGAATACAACGGGAAAGAAGGAAGTGTTTTGTTTCTGTTTCTTGGGAAGAGCTCAGTCTTAGCCATCTCCTTGGATGTCCACTTCCAGACTTCACTTAGCAACTCCTTGTGCTTGCAGTGTAGACTCTTTGGTTTCCCCAAATGACTCCACATTGACTACAGGCCTTTGACTTTTGAATGGATCTTCTGGATCTCTAGCACAAAGAAATACCCTTTTGCATTATTATACACCTGATTCTGGAGGTGGCCATTGTAAGCCTACCTGGAGTACATATTATAACCATAATATAATATATTTCTATATTTTAAAATTATCTATCTATCTATCTATCTATCTATGCCATCTTAAATCTGTTACTCTAGTGAACACTGATATACCGGTAACATTCATATATTCACAGTGTCTCAGAACACACACCTATTGTTAGAATACTGCATGAAAGCATATTTTGCTAACTACAACAAGTGATTCAACTAAAAGTGACTTGACAGTATTATATCTTTGTGATACATGGTGATTACCCTGAACAGGCAGACTGAAGTATGTACACAACATATCTTGATTATTTTTCTCCTTTCCCCAGATCTCTCTCTATCTCTATAGAATCTATTTTTTTTCTTTATTGACATGTCTGTGCTTTCTAAATTATTTATATTTTCAAGTTCTCTAACCAGATTAATCATACAAAATGTAATCTTCTGGGATTAACTTATTTTAGTATATTACAGTTTTAAGAACTAAAAGCAAACAAAAAAGAAAAATGTTATAAAGGTTGTGGGTTAAAAGGAGCTTATCTATGTTTGTTTCTAATCTCTTATGTATTTATGCATTTCTTTCTTTCTTTATTCAATCTGTTTGTTTATTTCATGGTCTTGCTATGCAGCTTTGACTCATAGTGAACCTCCTACCTGAGCCTTCCCAGCACTGGGATTACAGATGTGTTTCACCATGCCCAGTTGTGGTAGTTGGCCCATCACACCTGGGTTACTGGGATGACATGGAATATGCTGTCGGAGAATCAAACCTGTGTCCTTGTGCTTACCAGGGAGGTGCTTAGACCTCTGAGTTATCTTGCCAGATTCCTAACTACATTTTGATGTGAGTTTGAGCTAGTAAAATCACTATGGACAGCAGTATGTAGATGCCTCGAAAACTAGAAACAGAGATTTCACTTGACACCGTTATGCATATTTGGGGAGTATTTAGTGCCAAAAATCCCAAGCTAATATTACCATGATGCATGAGTATTCGTGTTCATGGCAGCATAGCTCAGAAGAGCTAAACCATGGAAGGAGACTCCATGCCCTTCAAAAGACAAAGAAAATAATTAAAGATAAGTCATGATGAGTCATTTGTAGGAAAGTGAGATTCTTGAAATATTTAAAAATTTGAGCTAAAGAGTATAGACACAAAAAGTACATAATTTGAAATTCAAGAATTAATTTTGATTATGAGAATGAGAATATGGGTTATTTGGGTGGCAGAAGTAACTTTTATGCTTTTGAGCCATCCGTAGATTATGATTACTATTTCACCAGCACCAACTACTTGTGATCTTAAAAACTCTTTCAAATCTGCAGCAACTTCTATACATGTTTAAAAGTAGCCTGTAAAGTCTATGGTCTTCTTGCCCGTATTTATAGCCTTTGCACCACATCTGTCTTTAACTCTATCAGCATATATCTTATTGTTCTTATAATAGTCTGATCTCTAGACACGCAGCTAGCTCTCCAAGTTCACTCCTCAGCTGAGTTTCAGCCAACTCTCTACTTTCTGATATTTGTCTTGAACTCTTCATTGAGCCATCTAGCTTTGATTTATTGACAACTTTCTATTTTCCTACTCTTCTTATTTTAATGTAGTTGGTATAGGATCTCACTATACAGCTTAGACTCATGGTGACCCTTCTGTTTTCAGCCTCCCCACTTCTGGAATTATGGGCAAGGCCTGCTCTGTGCACCCCAGGGTCAGGGCCAGCATGGCATGTCTTAGGGGAGATTGAACTCCATTCCCTGCACTTGCCTAGGCAGATGCTTAGTCTGCTGAGCTAGCTCACTGGCTGTCTCTTCACATTTTTACTCTAAAAGAAACCAGGTTGTACTGTGAGGTCAAGTTTCACTGCAATTCGCCTAAACAGTTTAGTAATATAAAAATAATATCTATATATTAGTCCTTTGAGGAGTAATTGGCAACATGTTTCCCATTCTGTTGGATGTCTCTTCACTCTTTTAGTTGTTTGTTCTTGCAGAGCTATTAAATTTGATACCTGCTGTTGATTCCTGGTGCTTCATCTTGTACAATTAGGATTTTGCTTAGAAATTCCTTGCTTTAACCTATATCTTTAAGAGTTTTACTGACTTTACCTTCTAACAGATTAAGTATTTCCATTTTAGCATTGTATTATTGAACCATTTTGATTTTAATTTAGTTTACATTGGGAGATAGAACCTATATTCAATCTTCTGCAACTGGATAGACAGTTCTTCCCCCAAAATTTATTACCTTTAGACAAGCTATATATCCTCCAGTATAAATTTTTGGACCCCTTTTCAAAAAGCAGATGAGCAAGACTGTATTGAGTACAATCATTATATACTACAAAGATGTACTCATAAAAATAACTGCTAAAATACAAGTTTTAAAATTGTCTTCAGTTTTTGGGATAGAGCTTCTCTTCCCTATAGAAGTGACTAAAGAGAATTTCTTATTTATGACATTTGGGAATATGTGTCAGTTGACTTCAGGCAGATGTCTCATGCAAACTTCTGAGAAAGTTTCAGATTGGAATCTTGCCCAGAGTAGTGAACTATACATCTAGAACAATAAGGCTGTTAGCCAGACTATCTCACAGACCTAATGTCTGAATAAGACAAGGAAACTAAAGATTAAAGTTTTGTTAAGTAGGCAGTGACTCAGCCAGTCTCACTTATGCAACAAAATCTGCATTAGTGTTTGAATTTCAGAGCCAAATTGAGATTTGTGGCCAGTGAAGACGTTAGTGTGTGAGAAGAGTGACTCTTTCCCTGATTCCACTACAGAGGACCACAGAGAGGGTCTGAATTGATGATACCCCAAAATCATGCCTCGTGGTTCACTTACATAAATCATGGGATAGTTCTTGATTTATATAATAAAGATAGAATCTGATAATAAATCTGGAAGCTTGTAATAAAATTATAATTTCAATAGACCTTTCCTAAATTCTATGATTTGATATAGTAAATATTGCAACTAAAATGTACAAAGAATTTCAAATGTTGCCACTTGTCCAAAGTATGAGCTGTCTGAGCATCCTTAAACTTAAAGTTGGTTTTCCAAGTGAAAGGACTATATGAGACTGTGCTATTAATCTGTAAAATATACACTACCTCTGAAATTTATTTATTTTTTATTTAATATTTTTGTTGTTTAAATTTAACAATGGTTATATTACATATTTTTATCATCAGATCAGTTTAGATTAATATATATAGATATATAAGATTGATCAAACAATTAAACATTAACACTGTACTCTGCAGAACGTTTGTGAGGACAATATGCAATATGTCAACTTTCACAAAAAAGAAAGGGGAAAAGAAAAAAAGTAACGTTGATTTAAAAGTGAAATTTAGCATTAGAATTGAATTGCAAATGAAGACCTCTTTCTCAAACTGCATAGGTATCTTCTATGTCTCTCTTTGTTCACTGAAAATTGAAAACTTGTTCAATATCTTCTGCATTAAAACAAACATATGTTATTCATCGTTAGTATGAATTTTCACTACCAAAGTATTATTTTTAATTATCATTATCAATATATTCATGTCATTATGTGTCTCTTATCATTACCACAACATACTGGTTATCTTCTATCATTTCTTGAAGTTATTTAGCTACTGATTAATACCTTTATGTTCTATAATTATTTTTATTAATCTTTTAATCTATTAATGTTGATCTTTGTGCTATCTGATATCTTAACGCAAGGCTGTCTTCAAATAATCTTGTTAAAATATTTTGCAAGATCATTTCTCATATCTTTTTTATTACCAGTAATTTTGTCTGAAAGGTATAATAGATACTGTGAGAGAGAAAGAATTTATTCAATGGGAAGGAAAAACTGGGATGAGGAAAAAGAAAGAAGGGGAAATGATATATTTATGTAAAGATATAGGATAATTTGGATAAGTTAGTACTGATTTCTACTGGTCTTTTGAAAGGAGCAGTTAATGCTTATATTTTTTCTTATTCTTTTCTTTTTAATTTCTCATAACTTTTTGTTATTATTTTATTTTGTTTCATTTTAAACCATTTTTTATACATGTATATAGGGCAATCTAAACAATTAATTTGAAGATAACATCATGCAATACAGAGAGAATTGTTGAATTTCTATAACTTTTATTAGTGGATGTTTTTAATGTTTACAATGTTGTTTTTTAAAATTACTATTTGCATTCTTTAAAAAATAAAAATATAAAACAGTCAAAGTGATACCTGAGGGATTCAGTTTTTCTTTTCCTAACCTCAAACTTACATTCTCTACTGTGCAGCCTATGACCAACATCCATCATCTTTCTTGTGCCTTGTTTTGGACCAAAAATGTCTATAGTCTTTCAATAACCCATCAATAAAACACTTAAATCTCCCCCCAATTCTTTCTGTATGTTGTGAGCATTCATAGGCACATTCATTTCAATTCACTCTTCCTCATCCACATTCTGAGTTTACTAAGAAAATTTAAGCAGTAGCTGTATTTTCATATTATGAGAGTAAGACTGATAAAGGAAATGTTACACAAGTTTTTCACAGTAGAAAGAATTTGAGTTTTCACTTTTGTATTAGTGTATTGCAGCCATAATAACACTTCACAGCAAAATGGCCCTAAGCACAGATTATTTTGTTGTTTTGTGATGGTGTAGTTTCCTCCAGTTTTGCTGGTATAAGATTGGCCCGCCTCAACCAGTCAGTTCATGGTGAACTTTCTCATAGTGTGCTGATTTGCTTCCTTTTACCTCTACTCATGACTGTTCCAGGCCCTAGATTTTGCCTTGGAGTCATACATTATGTAATTTTTTTTCTGTATTCAGGACAGGGTCTACAGGTTCTATCGGGTCTCATTATGTAGATCAGAGTCATACTGATTCTCCTGTTTTCAACTTCCTAAGTGCTGGTATTATAGGTGCACACCACTACACCCAGTTACAATCACAGATTCGGTGCACCCTGGAGGTGAGTCCAGCAGAGCACGTCCAGCATGGGACCCAGTCACTGTGTTATGCCTAAGCAGGGGCTTTAGTCCACTAAGCAATCAAGCCCACCCAGGATTTTCTTTAGATATAGGCAAAAATGATACTTTTCATCCAAATGCTATGTCTTGGAAATGAAGAAAATTCTCAAGTTGCTCCTTACATTATGGGAAAAGATATATTCCCAAGTGGTTGTTCTTCCCTCAAGCCCCAGTAATTAACTTAATAAGCATCTATGGGTGGCTTACTGCCAAGATGAAAGAAGCAAAATAAAATAGGATATTTCTTTTTCAATGGTTTCAGAATTGCACTCCTCTATCCATTATTCCCATAAATGTTTCCAATACGCTAAAATAATTTTGTAATAAGACAATTTACCTTTCCATTCTATCACATGTAAAAGTGATAAAAGGTTGTGGGAAGCTAAACTAATTATCAATTCTTTATGGTGGGATATAAGTTGACTTTTATATATCTATAGCTGGACGTTTTTCACCCTGAGAAGCTAGGAATTAGTATTCCCACATGTCTTTCCAGGTAATATATCACACAAAACTATATCCAGAAATCCTTCCATAATATATCCCCTCCTTTTCCTGAGCCTATGTATTAGGATTTGTGGAGAATGAGGACAGCAAATTAGGCCAAGCATTCCTGACGTTGTGAGATACAGCTCAGATACAGAAATGTCATGGCCCAGGAAAAAATGGAAAGCATTATTTTTTCGCCCTGACATTTTTCCACATCATAACTCAAAGGTACTTCATTAAAGATCAAAAGTAAAATAGAGTAATAAGACTATATTGACAGCCACAGCAAATAAAATTTGAATCTATGCAATATATTTGAGGTTGGATCCTGACATTAAAGTCTGAGATTTGACATTTGAGTACATAGATATTCATCATGAAGATATTTTAAATACATAACAACCACACATAGAAAAAAGAAAAAAAATTAAAATCTGAGCTCTTATTAATGAAGATAGTGTTAAAAGTGAGGGATGCCTCTTTCTTGTATACATCTAATTATACATTTCAATTGATACATATGTAAACATAAAAACACAAGCCAAAGTGACAGAAAAGATTAAATGTTAAAAGGATCAAAATGCAAATCAGGTATTAGAATAAAATATTATAATGCATAGTTGTCACTTAAAAGACAGCTTTAGTAAATTACTTTTTAATTTTATAGTATAGCACTAATAGATGTATCTCTTTCTGTTCGATGATATCTTGCTTTATAAATGCCTTTTATTCTTTTTATTTCCACTGAGAACCAACTATGCCTTTCCACTCTGGCAATTCCTGCATTATTCAATATAACCCAAAGGAGAACAGGGCTGAGAAATCTCCCTCTCTCTGTCCCTATCTCTGTGGGCTATCATGGTCTCCTATCTCAGCTGCATTATAGCTGTATGAGAAACCTAGGGAAAAGCTTGCTCTATGTTTGTCTTTACAACTGAGAGCAACATTTCTGTGCACAGAGCTTCTTTATTTGATGGATACAGTTTGACACAGAGAGCCATAGAAAGGGAGCTGGGAACTGTCTGGAAGCAGTCATTGACTGAGAAATAACGGAAGATGTATTTATGATGACATGAATGAAGGCTATAAGATGATAATTTCCCCAAAGCTGCCAAGATAGTTTTTTTTCAGCTAACCTTGGGAAATTTAAAAAAAAATACATTTCTATTGAGGAATATAACATTCTAAATACTTTTACATTTTCTAAATTCTACATTTCAAAATAAAGGTGACAATCTACCTTTAATTTACAAAAATATAAATAAAAGAAAAAAAAAGGAAAAGAAATGATTATTTGACTGTATCATTTCCCATTCATGTCATAGAGTAAAGGAGTAACTGTTTGGCAGAATCCTACTTTCTGGAAAAGCATTTCCTCCCTGTCTTCACACTTTACTACGTTGGTCTTTCTCTGTACAATGCATTGTCACTGTTCTGGATTGTGGTTAGTTCTCCCACCAAAGCCTCATGCAGTCATTTGGGAAGGCTGTTACAGTCTGTGATTAATTAATAATCTAATACTGGGATTATGGGTGTGAGTGCTATACCTACCCTGGGGTGGACAGCCCAAATACAATATAAGGAAGGGAACAGCTGAAGCTGCTGTTACTCCCCTTGGTTCTTGCTCTTTGCTGTTTTCCATCACCATTAGCTGCTGCCCTGGTGCCATGTGTCTCCCTGTCTTGGAGCCAGCTAAGTAAGGACCAGAAACTCCACTAACTGTGAGCTAAATCAACCTTTTCTTATTAATTTTAGGTGTCAGATATTTTGCCCCAACAATGATGGAATAGTAACCAAGACACACACTCCCTGGTTTACCTGCAAAGGTAGCAAAAAAAAAAAAAATCTCCTATTTACTAGAATCAGTGAAAAAGGGTTCATTTGTGCAATTATGTTGTTTGTTTTTTCTTTCACTAGTGGAATAAAAAGATTAGAACAGAGCTGTAGAACTTGTAATGACTTTATTTTTGCATGAAAACTGTGTTCATCTGGCATAATAATAAGTGCTAATGCCTATATACTAAAGTTTAAATTTTTCTTTTTTGGGATTATAAAGTCCTATCACAATAAAAGAATTCCATATAATGAGAAAAACAGGTAACTATTGAGTATTTTGCTGACTGAGGAATGAGTATTATATATTTTAATACATAAAAATTGCTAGTTGAAATGTTGCTTCTTAACAGAGGTGAGAATACTAAAGTTAAAGAAGTTATTTTCCAATACGACACAGGCCTCATAAAAGCTGAAGGAAATATTGCAAATCCTTCTCAGCCACGATAAAGATACTTCAGATGTTATAGCAAAAGTATCTAGTGTTCCTAAAAGCAATACTTCCAGAAAATGTTTACTAATGTATCAATGTTAAAAATGATGGTCAGATTTTCATTCTCTAACATTTTACAATTAAAAATACTTCAAATCAAGTAAGTAGAAACCTCTCCTACTTTAAATTCTTTCACTCTCATGCCACACTAATTTAGCGTTGGGCGGGATGGCTCAGTGGTCTAAAGCATCTGCTTGGGAAAGCTTGGATAGCTTCAGGGACCGCGATTCGATCCCCGGCACCACATGCTGCACCAGCCCTGCCTTCAGGGCGGGCTGAGCTAGCCATAAAAAGAGTGAATAAACAGTTGCGAAACAAGAAAAAATAAATGAATAAAATAAAAAATTCAAAAAATAAAATAAAATAGAATAAAGTATATATCAAAAAATGGCTTCTATACTTGAGATTAGAACACATAACTGAAGAAAGTTCCGCAAAATACATACCAGAGACAATAATTGCACATAGTGAAGCATATGAGGATTCTGAAAGGAGCCAAAAATGTTACAGGATCAGTCTCTTTCTCTGCCCAAGTGTGATCAATCATGACCCAATTGTCTTCTCTTCAATGACCTCTGTAAGTGTTGTTTGGAAATCCTTTCTTTAAGTATTATTTTTAAAATTAATTTAATTTAATTTTGAAGACTAAAAACAAAAATAGCAACAAAAATCAGAAACACAAATGGAAATAGGGTAGCATACAACAATGCATATGCTACATATTTTCAAAAGAAGAGTAGCCATTAGCAATGTTTGATATATTATTTGATTTTATTGTCAATCTGTTGCTCAGATTAACAGATGTAGTTATGTAAGAATGGACATAGGACTGAATATTACCTTTTGACTTCAAGGAATCTTAAATTTCTGTTATTTGCTCGCTTTTTTCTTCTCTTAGCCTTTTAAAATTTATTTTAAAGAGAGTATGATAATAATTGATATGACATTAGAAATGGTACACAATTAGAAGACCAAGATGACAGGTATTCAAGCATGGCTATTTTATTACTCATTACTGTCCTCAATGTAGTTGTTTAAATGCAGATATCAGCATTCAGAGTTAGTCAAGGTGAAAATCCTACACATTAACTGTTATTTTCAAAAAACTCATGGAAATTCTTAGTACAATCATCTCAGCCACCCTGTATACCCACCCTGTATATCCACCCTGTATACCCACCCTGTATATCCACCCTGTATACCCACCCTGTATATCCACCCTGTATACCCACCCTGTATATCCACCCTGTATACCCACCCTGTATATCCACCCTGTATACCCACCCTGTATATCCACCCTGTATACCCACTTGCATGCTTTAGTCCTCTTCCTTTTTTCCTATCTTTTCTCCTTTCTCTCCTCTTTGCTGTTTAATCCTTAAGTTCCATTACTTTTCATTTTACTATATTTGCTATACCTTTCAGCTTTTATTTCTTCTTTCTCATCCTTACACTAGGGAGATAAAGTGATATTTAACACGTGTTTCTGGTTTTTTCACTTACAATTAAGCCTCTAGTTTCATTCACTTACCTGTGAAGCCGTCAAATTTGTCTTTATTTATAACTGAGTAACAATTATATAAAAATACCATATCTTTTTCATCCATTCTTCACGGGATGAGCATTTTGGTTATTTCCAAGATTTGACTTTCACAAACTGTGCTGCTATAAACATGGGTGCATGTGTATAACTATGGCACGACAGTTTTAGTTCTTTTGGGAAAAAAAAAAAAGGGGGGGGAATAGCTGGATTTAAAGGGATTTTCAATCCCAGTTTTTTGAGGAGTCTCCATATTGATTTCTGCCTTGTCCCAGCCAGTCCTGTTGTAGACTTTGTCGAGAAATTTCATCTTCAAATATCTTAGCATTTTATTATTTCTATTCAATACATTTATAATTGTATATTTATAATTATTACTTGACATTTCTATCTTTGGGTCCTATTCTTAACTCTCTCAAGTAAGAAGAAAATATCTTACAATTAACACAAATTAATATTGCCAATATATTTTACTACATGTATGTTAGTTTATGAAAACTGAATAGTAAACAAAAATAAATGCTCATTTTCTCTCAAAGACTTCCTATTTTATATGGTATCATATTCATGGCATTTATGCTTTCTTCATGTCTAATTATAGTTCATTTACTTTTATTTCAAGTCTTCCCGTTAGTATACCAAAATTTATCTCTTCTCCTGTTTTCTCCCACTGATATCTTAAATTGCAACTGAAGAAATGTCAGAGATTGCTAAAAGAAGAAGGAAATCTAACGACAGGTATGACGTAAGGTATATACTTGACACTTCCATGACCACAAATTTTTGTGGAAAGAGACAACTCTGGACTATTATGAAACTGTGTAATGCTCTCATATCCAAGTCACAGCATTGAAAGCTGTGTGGAGATGGTCTGCTTTGTTCCTTCCACATGACTGTTAGATAAATGTCATCTAAGCATTCTAAATTTAAGGTGTAATAGTGAAATACCACACGTATGTCATTATTTTCTCTGAAAAGTTTCATAGCATTAGCTTATTTACTTGCATTTATATATATGCATCTAGTTGTTATAGAAAAAAACATGGCAATATGTGTGGTGGATCGCTGGAACTATTACAAGAATGTTCTAGAAAACTGAAAATTATACAATAAAATATCATTAAATTATTTTGTAAATTTTGTCTCTCTGATTAATCTATTCAGGAGCTTATTGTGAAATATAGCCTGAAGGTCTGTGGTAATGTCTCAACATTCAGTGCGATGCTACTCAAAGTTACATTGTTTGGAGAACGATTAGATTCAGATGTAGTCATGAGGTTGATGTTTCCCTAGAAGAATAGAAGATGGCTATCCTCACTTTCTTTCTCTGCTGTCTGAAGATATAGCAAGAAGTCCACCATCTAAAAAACAAGGAGGAGGCTTTATCTTAGGCTGTGTGTATCAGCTCCTGAGCATGGTCTTAGAACTATGAGAAGTAAGTGTCCATTTCTACAGTCATCCAGTGTAATGTAAGAACAGTTTAAGCTGACTGTGCCTTCTGATTTCAAATAAAATAGGGATCTTTATGATTTGTGAAATTATATTCCCTATCTCCAACTATGGTAAACCTCTATATTCAGACCCAATTGCTAAGTTTGTATTGGCTTATGTTTTTCCTAATGAGTATTTCATGTTTATCCTAACTAAAGTAAAATGTGAGATTTTCGTCTTAAACTATTCCTTCCAGTTTCTTTTCCATATGTTGGTATATAGCTGTACCAGCCTTGAAAATACTTGCCTGAACCATATACATGCCTATTGTTTTAGTTACATTTTACTCGTTGCTGGGACAAATACCTGACACTCAAAATGAAGGAAGGAAGGGTTTATTTAGCTCACAGTTTGTAGAGGTTTCAGTCCATATTTGTCTGGCCCAAGGCTGAGTGGAACAGAGCAGAGAGCATCCAGTTTATGTTGGCAGAACAGCAACAAAATAGTGGCAGAGGCAACAAATCAATCAGGGCAGTAGAGCAACACCAACAACTCAAGTCTGTCTCTCTATCTCTCTTTATATCACATTCAGGCTCTCTGCCTCAGCCTCCACCTCGGGCTACATCCATAATCCCATCAGTACTAAAACCCATAATCCCAGGGATCATGGATCAAGTCTCAAACTCTAGAAGTCCCCGCCCCCTGACTCATGAGGCTTTGGGGGGACAACTAGACATAAACAATAATACCTATAAACATTCCACCAGTTCCTTCCCTTATAGTCAAGATATCAGTAATCACTTAATAATCAAACTC